>PVJL010007549.1:0-76748 GCA_004026885.1 Lyroderma lyra | reverse complement strand
ATAGTTTAATGTTTATTTGGGGACGAGTGGGTTAGGGAGGGGAGAAAGGGGAGGGGGTGGGAGAGGAGGGGGGGAAGCTAAATATAAGGTGATGGAAAGAGAAGTCACATTAGGTGGTGAACTTATTATACAACAAGTTGACAATGCACTGTAGAATTGTATGCCTGAGACCTATGTAATCCTTGCTAACAGATGTCACCCCAATAAGTCTATCAATAAAAATGAATTTAACAAAAAGCCAATGGGTTAATTAACATATATAGCAGTCTCCCCTTGTCCACAGTTCTGCTTTTCATGGTGTCAGTCAAAATCATAGAATCAGAACGTAGTAGGGTTGTTGTCGGGGACTGAAGGGAGGGGGAAATGGGTGCAACGTTGTTTCATGGGTGCAGAGTTTCAGTTTTGCAAGATGAAAAAGTTCTGGAGATTGGTCGCACAACAATATAAATATATTTACCGCTACTGAACTCTTAAAAATGATTAGGATGATACATTTTATATATCTATTTTACTGTAATTTTTAACAAAAGGCCTGAAGTAGCTTAAGGTCAGACAACGTAGACTTCAGAACAAAGAACATGACCCGGGAGATGAGGAACATTACAGAATGATGGAAGGGTCAGGTCACCAGAAGCCACAGCAGTTCTAAACGTGTATGCCACTAGCAACGGAGCTTCGAAGTACGTGAAGCCACCATTGATAGACCTGGAGGGAGAAGCAGAAGACACATGCTTGTAGTTGGGGACTTCAACTGGCCTCTCTTGGTGGTTGATACAACAAGTAGACAAAATCAGGAAGAATCTAGAAGATCTCAGCAACTCTAGCAGCCAACCTGACCTAACGGACAATTACAGAACCCTTCAGAGCAGAACGCACGTTCCTTTGGGAAGTCACCTTCTTAGCGTGCGATAGGCTCTCCCAACCGTCCCGTCTGCCCCAGCTCTTCTTTCATACAATCATTTCTCTTCCTACTTCTCTCTTTCCCTTCCCCATGTATTTCTCTTTTTTACTCTCTTTTTCTTTTCTCCTTCTCCCACCCTTTAATGGGCGTATATGCTGTCTATCAATAATTGAACAAAGTTAGGTGCTTCTTTATTTTTAAATTTAAGAACAAGTGAGTTGACTGTTTTCTTTGTAAATAAACAACTTGAAACAACTTGCTTTTTGCATTAGGTAGGTGTTCAGTTGATTTCTTCTCCTGGATTCTAATCCTGGATGTCTGCTTTGAGTTACTTTGAAAATTCACAGCAAGATCCTTGGGAACTATAGTTTTTTTTTTTTGGTGGGGGAAGGAAGGCTTCCTGGAGGAGGTGGAATTCAAAATTGGATTGATGAAAAGCTTTTAGCGTATCTCTCTGCCTTCAAAGCATTGCTGTCCACATGGCATCAAATGAAGGGGACACAAAAATGTGGGCATCCCTCTGCTAGCCACTGTGCCTTTCTCTCACACCTCCTCCAGTTTGGGGATCATTTATTTCTCCTTTGCTCATAAGTGCCTTTCCCCCTACCCTCTCACTTTTCAGAGCCAGCACTGTGGCTCTGGCCCTCTGTGATAACTGTAGATTTCCCCTTCTGGGACTCTTCATTTTGCCTTAATTGCGTCACATTGTCTGGCTGGGGTTTGCAATTAGCTTTGCCACTTCTCCTGGGGCCTGCCAGCTCATTACTGGTTTGTCTCTGGATTCTCTGCAGCCTGTTACTTCATCTCGCTGTCCTTGAACCACAGCCCTGTGCAAGATCTGAGGGCCCCCGGGGACCCCTGCCATTCCTCTCTAGGTGAGTGGTGCTTTCCAGTTGGAGTGGGAGGCTGCTTTTTAAAGCACATTCTATTGTCCATGCTGACAGAAAAAAAATGATTTGATTAAAAAAAAAATTGATGGTGAGCAAGTGTTTGCAAATGCCAGACTAGGTGGTCACACTGTATATGCATGGGTCTGTTTGCACTTATGGAGACGAGCAGGTGTGTGCCAAAGGAGAACATGTCCAGGAAGTGACCTGTCCAAGCAGCTTAAATCAATAGCACCCGCTTGGTGGTACAAGTGCAGGGAACTGCTGACCCACCCGGCTAGGCTGACCAGACATCTTGTTTTAAATGGGACAGAAAACAATGGTACTGCCCCATTTCAAATGGGATGTAGGGTCAGCCTAGTCTCACGGGGCTAAACTCAAGGCACTAATAGGTTGACCCTACGTCCCGTTTGAAACGGGACAGTACCGCTGTTTGCTGTCCCATTTCTGACGGGACGCCTGGTCAGCCTACCTCTGGAGTCTCTGGGCAGCCCACCACTTTCTCACAGGGCCAGCCTGCCCTGTGATGTCCAGTGTGTTTATCAGGCTCAGGTAGAATCTGAGTTATGATTCAAACAGATCCAGGAGGGCCTCCTCTGTGCCAAAGCTTCTCCTCACCCGGGGCCTGAAGTTTGCCATTTGCCATTTCCTAATTTGGGTTAAGCGTTGTCCTCTAGACACCGTCTTTTAAAAATGCAAGTGCTTCGGAAGGAAACTTCCAGAGCCAGAAAGAAGGGGGATGGTATAATTAATCCCCTTGGTTTCACAAAAGAGGAAAGTGACAGCCCAGTGATCTTCTTGAGGTCACTTAGCAAGTGAATGGCAGGGCTGGGATTTGAATTCAGGCCTTCTGACCCTGGTCCACCACTCACCATCACATTCCTGGATCACTGGGCGCCACCTTCACAAGTGCCATGAATGCATCTGACACAGGCTTCCTTAGCCAGCAGGGCCATTCTTGGGAACACCGCAGGCAAGGCCAATTAGACCAAGAGGTGGTGGTGATGCTGATAACTTCGGGCTTTTTATCAAAATGTGGGGACCTGGGTCTCCCTCTAGACCAGCTCCGTTTCCTAGAAATACACCGTGAGCTGCCAGTGCGAGTCACATATGCAATTTAGATTTTCTAATAGCCACATTAAAGAAGAGGAAAAGGAAGCAGGTAAAATTAATTTTAATACTATACCTAATTTAAACCAATATTATAAAAACCAATATCATAAAGAATATGATCATTTTTCAACATGTATCCTGTACAAAAAGCATAGAGATCTCTCTACATTGCTTTTACTAAGCCTTATAGCTCATCTCAATTTGGACAAGCCACACCAAGGGTTCAATAGCCACATGGGGCTAGTGGCCCCCAAATTGGACAGTGCTGCTCTAGACCTGCTCTATTCAAACCCCAGGATTCTGTACCCCCTGCTCTGACCAGGGCATCGTCTGCATCGTCTGCACATACCTTCTCCTCCAGACCCAGTGTCTGCCCAAAGGAGCTCCAGACCAGGGGATTTCACATTGTGTTTCCTTAGAAACACAGATGGGGACAGGCTGGCGGGGCACAGAGGGTGCCTGGGGAACTTGCTTTCACCCGTTGCCATAATGTGGGTGTCTTATTAAATGTTAATTAAACCAACCTCCATCAAAGGGCAAACAGCTTAAGGAGATCCCCACAAAGAAATCGCAGACAGAAGACAGGACCTGGAGTGGCAGCGGACGAGCTTCGCCAGCTGCGTGATGACATCAAGGCCTCAGTGAATGGGGCTGCCTTTACCTCTGCGCACTTTTAAGAAGGCCACCCGGAAGGAGAATTGATGCCCACTGCCGGTCACAGAGCGCCTCACCCTGCAGTCTTGTGTGCTCGGGGTATTAGCGTGTGGCGTTTCTAGTTTGGAGGCGTGTTATCACGTAGGCAGTTGTGTTCGTCCCACAGCCTGTGATGTGATTTGGAAACACACGCAGACTTGAAAATCAACTGGCTCAGGTCCCTGGTCCCAACCCTGCAACCATTCCCCGCCTCCCTCAGAGGGAGACCCCAAGGCCTTACGCGGGTCACGGGCCCTACCCCTGTTACGCTGCCCCCTCAGCCTCCCAGGAGTCCCTCTCTCTCTCCCTGACCGCCTCTCCACGCAGCCGCACTGGCCACACTGGTTTACCATTTTTCTTGTATTCACAACAACAAAATACATTCCATTTTACATATGTTTTATACAAATGGTCTTCTGCTATTTCCTTATCCACTTAATGACTCCCAGATTCACCGTGGTAGTGTATGCAGCTCTAACACCCATTTTCTACTGCTCTGTAGTACGCCAGTGTGTAACTATACCCGTGTTTGAAGGACTTTCTCTTGCTATTGCTTCTTGTTTCTTTTCTTTCCCCTGTCCTAATAGGGCCACCATAAACATTTTGGCCAGGTGTCCCAAGGCACGTGTGCTTGCTTGCACATGGGTCATAGGTATGTACTTATCCACATGCTTTTCCACACTAAATGACTCTGTACGAGGGGGACCCCCAAAAAACCAGAATTATCTTCTGGAGGCCGGCCCCTTGTCGTACAGGCTTCCCCCGCTAGGTGAGTGTTCTAGGAGCCCATCTACATCGGTGCACCAGCTGGTGCTGTTGTGTTGCTTTTTTTCCCAGATGAAAAAAGTCCTCAAAGGGAAACCTTATGCCAATGTGGAAGAGGTGAAACAAAAAAACAGCAGAAGCCCTAAAAAGCATCAAAATCAATGAATTCAAAACCAGTTTTGAGCAGTGGAAGAAGTGTCTCAATAGGTATATTGCATCAAATGAAGCATACTTTGAAGGTGACTAACGTTTAAATATGTAAGAATACATACACAATTTTTTATAAATAAATTCTGTTTTTTTGGTGGCCCCCTCTTGTATATGCTCTTCCTGAAGCTTGGAATCTCCTCCTTATGGTCCTTCTCATGTCTGCTAAACTTAAAGCTAACTCCCATGATGTCTTCTTGGAGGATCTCTCTTCCAAGTCTCAACACTGCTGCTCTGTAGGTACCTACCCTGGAATAGCTGTCACTCCGGATGTTAATTGTAGTGGTGCCTCTTAATGACGCTCTGCTGGATTAAGGGAAGCTGTGCACTCTGTGTGGTGCACACTAATCAATGTCTGAGGCCCGCTGAGCCCTCTGGTTGGTAGGAGGACTCACTTGTGCCTTCACCTACGGAGTTACATTTACTAAGAGCTGGTTATGTTGCCTGCTAAATCTGCCTAGTCCAATTCTACTTGTTATAGTAGTTACGTGACTTAATTAAGTGTGACATGAGCCCATGGAATGCAAGTATAAGAAAAGCAACAGTTGTTTCTATACAACCTAAGTTGAATGCTTCAGAAAGACACACAAAAAGCTGATACGTGAAGGGGTTGGAGTGAGATGACAAATTTTCTGACACAATGCAAGCCCCAGTTCTGCCAGATTGGAGGGTTTCTACTTTGTTTGTTAATGACATTAATGAAATGCTGTGATCTGGTCACATACAAGGTGTGATAAAACAAATATGGTGAACATTTAAATAAAAAATTTTATTACAGGAAAAGACACATCGCCATTAATCCCCCCGCCTCGCTTCGCACACACGTAGCCCATCGTCCCTGCCGCTGTCTGAAGCAGTGCTGGACGTCCTCTTCTGTGAGTGTCTTTAGTTGCGCTGTTGTGGCTGCCTTGATGTCCCAAATTGACTCAAAATGTTAACCTTTCCTGGTCATTTTGACTCTGGGGAAGAGCCAGAAGTCGCACAGTGCCAGATCTGCTGAATAAGGTGGATGGGGACACATTATAATGTTTTTATTTGACAGAAATTTATGTTAATGTGTTGTTCATGATCCATGATGTACAGCACACTTTAAAACACACCTTCCCCCAACCGTAGCTCACAACCGACTGACGGCACTGAACAAATTGAAATGTGTCACACGCTGTTCCTAAGGTTCGACACACCACCTCCTGTATTGAAGATCCCTGCCTTTCGGTTGTGTGGCACTCTGCAGCAGCTTTCACTGTCACTGTATTATTATTATTTTTTATCACGCCTGTATGCGCGTCTTCTCAAGACTGAACTCGAGGGGAGAAACCATGGTGGGCCCATTTTGGTGCCTTGTATTCTACCCAAGGCCTGAGATAGAGTAGGAGTTGATAAATGCATGCTGATAATAAATACATACATAAATAAATGATAAGTAAATGTGGAGGTTTTAAAAGGGGGGATAATAAGGCTCCCTACTGTTGTGAGTCATGTAAGCAAGCTGCTAGAGAAGTAGGTGCGGGTGACACAGCTGTGCAGGATCAGAAAACCCCTGTAGGAGTCTTAAGGATCCTGCACTTGGAAAGCTCTAGCAAGTGTGTCCCTAAATCCTTGGCCCAATGCAAAGGAAATGGCAAGTCATAGCCTGTACACAGTGTACGTTGGTTATGCCCACAAGGTGATGGGGACTTCCCCCACACACAAAGGAAAGGGCTTGCTTACACATTAAATCACAGGAAATTTAGCACATTTATATGTTTTGAGATGAAACATACTTAAAGGATGTGTATCATTTGGTATCAGTAGGGAAAAAATGGCATGCTCAAGTGAGATACTTCAAAGAGTTTAATAAATGGACAGTTTATAAAAGTAGAAATGGACAGTTTATAAAAGTAGAAATGGACAGTTTATATAAGCAGAAATTGGGGAAAGCACGAGAGACAGGGCCACAGGTGAGGGGAACCCAAGGTACCTCCTAAGAGCAGCTGGGCTTTGGGTTGAGAGAGGGAGCCAGGGGAATTGATACCCTGGCCTCTCGCTTCTCTCTCCCTCCAATCACCTGCCCGTGTCTCCTGTTGGCCAAACCCAACAGGAAAACGGAAGGCAAAGGAGTCCACTGATGCCAGTCCATGCAGGTAGAGAATGGGGGAGAGTAGATATGGGGGCACATGGAAGATGTCCAGCAGAGGATTATTTTTCCATGGTTCTCCACTTCAACGTTTTCCATTTTCTGATAAACTATGAGCCCCAGTTCTGCCAGATGGGAGGGCTTCTACTTGGTTTATGTATTTATCTTCTCCACTAGATGGTGGCTATCTAGAGGCAGGGGCTCTGTCTTGGGCATCTTCGGGTCTCCAAGCCTGGCCCAGGGCTTGGCGTATGAAAGAGGCTCAATAGTTCATTGAATGAATTCTGGTGATGAAAAAAAAAGTAATCTACGTGCCTACTCATTCATGTAACACATGTTTATTGAGTGACTACTATGTTGCAGGTACTGCTGTAAACAGGGAAGGCACACTGGACAACAAGGCTGCAGTCCAAGGGCCAGGGGGCGGGTAAGGCAGTCAACAAATTCTTTCACCGATTCAACAAACAATTGTCCAACAATTATGTGCTGGGCACTGTACTAGGTGCTGGGAGTCAACCAAAGAATGAGAAAAATCTCTACCCTCATCGAACTGACATCTTTGGCCCTGAAGTTGGCTTCTTTAAAGCTGAAGAGAGGAAAAGGGGCACCACTTTTTATGAAGCTAATGAGGCCTGTGGCTCCTGATATGTGAGAGGCAAGCAGGACACCACGTTAGGTCATGGAAAGACAATCTCACGGGCTGGGAGAAAGCCAGAGCTTTGGGTGGATGTCCTTACAGGGCGAGGATGCCCTTGTTAACCACAGCCGATCCTCTGGCACTGCACAATTGGGATGGGACCCAAGTCAGAAAATCTGAGCTCTTCGCACTTCTCCAATAACTGGGTTCTACATGGTAGGTCTTCAGTGAGTGTCTGTGATCGGACCAGCATTTTATCTTCCACCAGCATTTTATCAAGACATAGGCTTTCTAGAAGCTGGGCCTGAGAAATGGAGGGCTAGCTGGCAGCCCAGTGGAGCCCTGGTAGGCGAAGGAGGATACTATTTATTGCCTTGTTTAGATGCCTGGGATTATTTTAGAGTGTGTGTTCCTTGGCTCTGGGTGCTAGAGACTTCTCTGGGAAGCTAATGAGTGGATTCAACCCAGCTTCTTATCCTACTAATGCTTCCTAAACTCTTACACTCCCAAGCTTTGGGTGTTTGTATTCCTTTTATGTGTTAAGTACCAAATTGCTGAGGAAATGGTATTTTCAGGGGATGGAAAGCTGGGTTCTGATTCCACATTCCTCCCATCTTGGTTGAAACTCTCAGGGCTCAGCAGGATGAACCAATCTCTCAGGGCCCCTTTCAGCGTGACCATTCCCTCTGAGAACCTCTCCTCCCTCCCAGGACTTCGGCTGCTGCGATTGGGCTACTCCTTCTCCAAGGTGCACCTTTGGCCACCAAATGAGTGGCTGTCAATCAGCAGGGTTGGCCTTCAGCCTGGGCTTCAGACAGCTGCCTGCTGTGATTTTGCAGGCTCCCAGGAAAGGACTCACCTCCCCGTGCATGTCCCAAAATACCTTCTCTATCGGCCTCTTGATGTTTGGGATTGCTTTCCTCTGGATGAAGCCTTCCATTCCACAATGAAGGACCAAAAATAGAAATGGATGCGTTGTGTGTTTGGCATTGCCCACAACAAGCTGTTCTTGGCCTCGGTGCTGTTGCTCGTGCTGTTCCCTCTGCCAGGAATAGCCTCCCTGTGCCCTCATTTCTTTGATACTGATCCTTGAAGAGTCAATTCAAGCATTTCTTGCCCTAGGGGATGTTGTAATTGGTATCTCCTGATTGCAAGGAATAGATTTACTCAGACTAGCTTAAATAAAGGCTGATGGGGTGGGGGAAGAAAGTGGGGTGTGATAAGGATAAAAGTAGAAACAATAAGGAGGACAGACTCCTGGACATCCATGAGAAGACCTAACTACCTACTTCTGCCGTTCGTCTTCCCCACAGAGACTGACTGACCTTGAAAGTAGGAACTTTATTTATTTTTGATAACTCAGACCTAGCACAGAGTTTAGTACCTAGGATATAACCAATAGATGCTTGTCGAATAAATGAACGGATGAATAATTGAATTCTATGTTAGGGTAGAAGACGTTGGATTTGTCTTTGAGGGACTTAGAGTCTAGTGGGGGAACTAAAGAACAATTGAACTATTAAATAACATAAGAGATAAACAATGCAAAAACAATGGTTAAGAACTGACACAGAGCTTGCAAGATGAATATATCAAAGGAGCCTTGTGGGAGATGAGATTTAGTTAACAAACAGCCCTGAGAAAGACTTCAATTCATGTTAACATGCACCTGACTAATGTTAGACAGATTTTTGCTTGAGAAAATTAGAGTGAACATTGAACTAGCATACAATTTCACATAGTGTCCCACAAAATATAGCAAGAGGGTAGGCAGGAGGGATTCCAAGAAATCTCAGAAGTCCTTGTAACATGACTAAGGGCTGGCCTGCAACACTGGGGTGCATTTGATACCATCCCAACTCCCTTGGGGCCCATGAGTGACATTGGGTGGTGTATCAGTTACCCCCATTAGTCTAATCTGATTGGCTGATCCAACAGTGAGAGCAAGGCTTATGTCCTGTGTCTGCTGACTTACTGTCAGCTGCTGGTGGTGGATGAACAGAAAGGCCCTTGGGTGGCCCTCAAAATTCTACAGTGAACCAAGAGAGTCATCCAAATGCTTCCTGATTTTATTGACTTAAATCAAAGGTCAAGAACGAAGAGGTCTTTGCAGCTCTCTGTGTTCTAGAGACTGGCCTTTGGGGTGAGTTCTGCACCATCCACTGTTCTGTTTAGATGTGTTTCTCTGAATCTTGCTACCAAATGTGTTGCCCTTGGCCGGGCTCTGTCAGCTTGCCGAGTATAGGCAGTGAACAGGTGTGAAGGACTCGCAAAGTCTTTCTCATCATGTTCATTGTCAATCCCACGCACCTGGAACTTCATCCTTTCTTATACTTGAAATGGAGTAAGTGACCACCTAAGTGAACCTCATGGAACTTAACTCCCTAATGAGAAAAGAGGCTCAGAGAGAAATTTATGTTTTGTCATATTTGTGCAGTGCTTTGAGTTTAACTTGTTTTTTTCTGCCACATATGCTCATAATTTTTTTTTTTTTTTTTGCATTTTACTCATTTATGGAGGGCTTACTATGTTCTAGACATTAGAATGTATGCACTAACTGCTGGTAACAGAATGCTCACCTAATAGTGGTGCAAACAATACAGACATTCATTATCTCATGAAATAAGAGAGAAGTCCAGCGCTGGGGGTCTCCAGAGGCTGTTCGCTCACCAGCTCAGCAGTGTCTCCAAGAAACGATCCATGCGTTTGCCATCCTCCTGCTCTGCTCTTCTGGGTGTGTCCGTGATGTCTCCCCTCAGATGGCCAGATGGCTGCCCAGCTCCCTAGCAGCAGCCTAAATGTCCAAAGACAGAAGGAAAGCAGGTCATGGAGCTTCACCTTTCTCTTTTAATCAGGGAGGACTGTCTTTCCTAGAAGCACCCAACCAATTTCCTTTTAGGTCCCATTGGCCATACCCAGGTCACATGCCCATTCCTAGATCAGCCACAGGCAAACAGGAACGAGATGCTAAGACTGATTACGAGGGGCCAATTGTGATACACTTTTGCTGGAAAGGTAGCATGGCATCTCCATTAAGAGCATGGACTCTGGAGCCAGACAGCCCAAGTTCAAATCCTGACTTCACCAATTCTTACTTATACAACCTTGGGCAAGGTGCTTAACTACCTCTAACTCAGATTTCCATCTGTAAAAAGGTGATGTGGACAGCTTATACTCAGTATATGGCTTATAGGTTTATGTAAGGGAGTGCTTAGTGCAGTATTTGGCTCACAGAAAGTGCTGACCATTAATATAACTGACCACTCTCCACAGGGCTGAGTATGTCCCTGTTTGAATAAAATCAGGAAAAGTGATAACAGATGTGTAGGCAACTCCACGTGGGGCAGGCAATGTTAAAATCTTGTGAGTGGTCCCATGGTACAAAATAGTTGCAGGTGTGTGTGTGTGTGTGTGTGTGTGTGTGTGAGAGAGAGAGAGAGAGAGAGAGAGAGAGAGAGAGAGAGAAAGAGAGAGAAAGAGAGAGAGAGAGAGAGAAAGTGCCTGGGTCCAGACTTGAGGGAGCCTTCCTTCAGGTATGGCTTGTAAACTGGCAGTAGCCCTAGGTTTGTAGTAGCTTTGGTCAAGGATTCAGGTGGCAATGAGAAGGATGAATGGGAAGGGAGTGGGACCTAATCCTGAAGGTGATTCAGGAGTTAGCAACACAGAGGAAGTAGAGAGATACTTGAGACAGATGAAACAGTCCTGGGACAACAGAAATACAAGGGACAAGTCTGCATCTCCGAGCAGCACATGGATTGCCAGTGTTGTGTTTTGTTTGGCTTTGATGGGTCAGGTGACAGTTCAAGGTCTGCTAGGCAAGGGTTTTTCACACAGGCAGCTACTGTTTAACGTTCAACCTGCTGTGAATTTCTGCATGCTGCCTGGGTCATTCAAATCTGCCAGCCCTGATGTAGGGTGAGAAGAGAAGTAGGCTGAAGATGGAGCCCTGGAGAACACCAACATTTATGGAGAAGTAGAGATAGCAGCTTGAGAGGGAGATGGAAAAGAACATGGGGGAGGGAGGAGGGGACACACTAGGAGAATATCCCAGGACCCAAGGAAGGTCATAGACCCCAATTTGTGTTGAAGGCATATTACATATTTCTCTCCTATCCTAGCAGAGTACCAGTGACAAGTATTGGGTATTGACTTACTTCTCTATATTAAATTAACAGTAAGAGTTAGGCATCCACAGCAGAGAGGATGGAGAAGTGGTTATCTTCCTAATGGTACCCTGTGGGTGGGGTTAACAACACAGGCTCTGAAACCACATGGAGCTGGGGCTGGGGACATTGGGCAGCTCACTCTGTGTTGCCAGGCCTCAGTCACCCTGTCGATGAAACAGAAACTCTAACATCTACCCTTAGGATGTGGGGAAGGTTAAATAGGGTACTGTGTCCTACCACTCAGCATATATGAGGGGGGACCCCTAAAAAAACAGAATTGTCTTCTGGAGGGCAGGCCCTTTGTAGTACAGGCTTCTCCTGCTAGGTGAGTGTTCTAGCAACCCATCTGCATAGGTGTACCAGCTGGTGTTGTTGTGAGAGGCTGTGCTTGGCTTCAGTGAAATTTTTTTTGGAGACTCAATGCATTTGCCCATATAATGCTGGATGATTTACATGAACAATGTGTAGCATGACAATGTACCTGCCCACACCGCGCTGAGTGTTTAGCAGCCTTTGACCAAAAATATCATGATCCTGTGACATGATCGCATGCCCCACCCTCCCTATTCAACTAATCTCGCCTCACATGACTTTTTCTTTATTTCCCTGATGAAAAAAAGTCCCCAAAGGGAACCTCCTTCAAAGGGGAATGTTATGCCAATGGGCAAGAGGTGAAACCAAAAACAGCAGAAGCACTGAAAGGCATCAAAATTGAGTTTAAAAACTGTTTAGAGCAGTGGAAAAATTGTCGCAATAGGTGTATTGCATCAAACAGAAAGTTCTTTGAAGGTGACTGAAGTTTAAACATGTAAGCATAAATACACACTTTTTAATGAATCAATTGCAGTTTTTTGGGTCCCCCTTTGTATGGGAACCCCATCCAACAGTGAGTGTTCGCTAAGTGGTGACTAGTACAGACCTCAAGTCCTCATTCTGGAGGCACATGCCCGGAGCTCAAACATCACCTTGTGAATGGAAATGGGAAAGTATGTTTACTAGTGGAAGAACACCTGGAGAAGCATAGGCTTGCCACGAGCTAAGGGAATGAGTTAGGACTAGGTCTGGGACTCCTGACAAAGAACAGGCTGGCCCCAGGAAGCTCATTATTTTGGAGGGAATGAGAATGGAAGCAGAACTCATTAAGGACACACTCCATATGTAGGTTCTAGAACTCTTCCTTACTTTTGCGATTTCTGGTCTTTCTGGAGTCGGCCCCCTCCAGCATCCTCATGCCTCCAAGTGGCCGACGTGGTGGAGAGGATATGGATATCTAAGTCAGAGAACTTCAGGTTCCAAGGTTTGCTCTCTCAGTTAACTACCTGTGTGATCTTGTAAAAGTTACTTCATCTCTCTGTGCCTCAGGTTCCTCATCTGTAAAATGGAACTAACCCACTTGAACTGGTTATTGTGTGGAGTGAGAGATTAGTGTCTGTAAACCAGCTGGACAGTGCCCGGCACACAGTAGGTGTGCAGTCATTATTTTTGCCTTGCGCCTTAAGTAAAGTAGTGTTTATTGCCCTCAAGAATACGGGCTTAAAACTGTATCTTGACCGCTCGAGAGCACCCATTCTGAAGAGGCAAATCGTTGTGAGGGAGGGAATTCTTGGAAAGATCTTATTTTCTGTTTTGGGGCTGAAAGCAGGAGCCCCAAGCTCTGGAGGAAGGGAAAGAGAACAGGAACCCACTTGAGGTTGGGGTGACCACCAGCCACCGGAGGACCCAGCCGGCCCTGTGAAACTCCAGCACCTAAAACTGATGATGTAAGTCAGTTGCAGCCTTTGGCCTTCCTCTCCACCTTGTTTATACCCGCCAGACCCTGGTGCTGGGAGGAGCCCTGAGTCTTCATGGTATCTGGGGCTCCATAGCACCTCCTCTGCTGCCTCCCAGAGGGCACTTCTGGGATGGCTGCCCTGGCCAAGCCCTCCTCCCAAGATATAATAGAAATAAATGGTCTTGGCCAAGGCTGATCAGACAGAAAACAACGGTATTGTCCCATTTCAAATGGTAGTAGTCTCACTGGGTTAAACTGAAAGTGTCAGTAGGCTGACCCTACGTACCGTTTGAAATGGGACAGGGCTGTTGTTTCCTGTCTTGCTAAACATGGGGCGTCTGCTCATCCTACCTTGGCCCCTCTTGTCCCACCCAGGCAGAGACAGACCCTGGAGTCTGACTGAGGCCTGGGGGAAGGTCTCTCAGGGGCTCTTCCTTCCCCCTTCCCGCTTCCGTCCAGGGTACTTACAGCTCACAACTGTGCAGCACTTGGTCGTTCTCTGAAAGCTTGCACATCCGTAATAGGCAGGGAAGAGAAATGGAGCCACAGAGAAGTGACCTGCTTAAGCTCGAAAGGCTAATGGATGGTGGAGCTGGGACTAGAAACCAGGCGCTCCCAGCCCAGGGCCATTGTGTGTTGTAAAATATTGAGGCTCATGTGGCATTCCTTTTGGCTTGTTATTAATGGGGTGGACTGTTGGCTGTTTGTTTGGATGGGAGCCTTACTACGTTTCGGTGCTGGGAGGGAGTCTGTATTCCTTCTCTCCTATAATTCCATCCCCCTCACTTATCCACTGTTTCCTCTAGTTCCTAGAAATGTCTTGAAGGATGGAACCCCACCTTCCATCTCCCAGAGAGCCTTGGCCAACCCCATGGACACCTCTGTGTAATATGCAGCTTCTGGGAAATAAAACTGTTTCCCAGCCTGCTTAATAGGCTTGCTGGGAGCTCAAGAAAGCCGCACTTTTGGGTGACTTATTGTAATGCCCATCGAGGTGAGCACCCCTTTCTCTTCTAACTGCATCTGCCCTAGCAGCTGCACCGCTCCAATGGCAGGAAAAAAAAATGTGTCTGCTGCATTCTATTAAGGAGCAGAGAGAAGTCACCAGCATTGATTGAAATTCTCAGGTAGAGCGAATCCGGGCGGCATCGGAAGAGGGGAATTTAATTTGATAGTTTATATTCCAGTTAGCTTCCTCCTCTATCTGACTGCTGGAGAACAGCTGTAAACTGCCACAGCTGTCTTGTGGCAGAAAGGAAATACAGGCTGGAGAGGAAAATGGTGATGGAGGCACAAAAAATGTCAAAGGGATGGAAAACCCCAGGGGACCGGGAGTAGGTGGCCTGGTATGTACACAGGGCTGGGCCCCACGTGCAGGAGACCCCTTTCCTTCTTCCTGCTTCCTTCATGGGCCTCAACTGTAAAATCATGAGCTCAGAATAAATGATCACTCAGAGCTCCCTCCTGCTCTGAGCTTCTGTTATCAGAGGGAGTTCAGTGCTGTGGTGGAGGGGGCCGAGAATTTGGACTTGGGAAATCAGGGCTCAAACTTGGCCTTGGCTCTTACTCCCTGCAGACCCATGGGCGAGTCATATGACCCTCTCTGAACGTCTGAGGGTGAAATGGCCACCCACACTGGCCGTCTCCCTCCAGGGCGCAGTGAGGTCAGAGGTAGGCTGAGCAGATGCATGGTTTGAAATGGGACAGTACTGTTGTTTTCTGTCCTGTTTAAAATGTTACGTCTGGTCAGCCTAGTTAGAGAGAATGTGAGATGGTACTGTGTGCCCTGGCAGGTCTGGTCAGATGCTAGTAGCTACTTTCACCATTGATACTAGAACAGAGAGTCCCCACTGCCTGCTTCTCACTGGCTCCAATTGTCTGAGTAGGACCTTTCTCCTGTTGCAGGGGTCAGGCCTGTGCTAAGCCAAGTAGCAGTTATCCTAAGACTTGAAAAGTGCCCCAACTGTCCCCAAACAAACCCCCAGCAAAGCTTGTTTCCAGAAGGCATCTATCAAGGCATGTTAGTATGTTGCCTTTAGGGGTAATAATAACACCTTCTCAGCCCCAGATGCTCAGGTTCTCTTTCCATAGCCTTTGGTTCATTAGCTCTCACCTTAGGAAGCAGAGGGGGCACCCTTGAGGGAGGTGGGACCAGGGATGGGTAAAATGTAATCATTTTGACAATCTTCAACTTATGGTAGCCCCTCCTTATCTGTGGTTTCACTTTCTGATGTTTCAGTTACCTTCGGTCAGCTGTGGTCCAAAAATATTAATGGAAAATTCCAGAAATAAACAATTCAGAAGTTTTAAATCACATGCCATTCTGAGCAGCATGATGAAATCTCGTGTCATCCCACTTCACCCCTTCCCAGGTGTGAATTATGCATCTGTCTGTGTCTCCACGCTGTATATGTCCCCCGCCCCCCATTAGTCGCTTAGTCGTTATCAGATCGACGGTCGGAATGGCAGTGCTTGTGCTCAGGTAAGCCTTATTTTACTTAGTAATGGACCCAAAGCACAAGAGTAGTGTTCCTTTTTTATTATTAGTTTCTGTTGTTAATCTCTCACTGTGCCTAATTTATAAATGAAACTTTACCGTAGGTACCATGTATGTAGAGGAAAAAACATAGTACATGAGGTCTGTCCGGGAGGAACGCAGCCATTGTCAATATAACGAGAACAGTCTGTGCGACATTGGTACAGCCGGGCGGCCAAGGCGAGTGGACTGGAATGCGCATGCGTGAGCAATGACGCCTTCGCTGTCCGCGAGGTGGGGGCGCTGGACGCTGTGGAGTGAACATGTGTACTGGGTAGCCCTAGTATTTAAAATGAGCAAGTAGAGCAACAGATCTGCATCAAATTTTGCGTTTAGCTTGAACATTCCTCCTTGGAAACTATTCATATGATTCATAAGGCTTTTGGGGATGATGCAGTGAATGCTGCGCAAATAAAAGTGTGGTGCGTACTCTTCAAAGATGGCTGAGAATCTCTTAAAAGGGATCCGCGTTCTGGAAAACTGTAGCAAGCAGAACACCTGAGAATGTGGAATGTGTACAGGCTGTAATCAACAAAGATGGGCGATTGACAGGGACTGAGGCGTCATTACCCTGTGTACATATTTCTTGTGTCTTATATCTTCTTCAATAAACGCCTCCATTTTTCATATCACATGGCTGGATACCTTCTAACCCTACATAGGGGTTGGTACTATTGGCGGATTCTGTCATCCACGGGCAGGGGGTCTAGAAATGTATCCCCCAGGGACAAGTGTACTTTTCCCGATGTCCCAGGCACTGTGTTAGGCCTGGAAGCACAGAACAACTATCCTCTTCTCTCTTCGTGTATTCCTCCATTCATTTAGCAGATACTGGTAGAGCTTCAGCTATGAAGGAGTTGTGGACCGAGAAATGAAGGACGTGGTGGGAGCTTGGGAGCTTTACATCTGGTTGAGGAGACAGACAGACAGACACACACACACACACACACACACACACACAGGCTCTGAATCCTCAAGCTGAGCTTCAGGGCTCTTCCTCAGCCATAAGCAAGGCTGCCTGGTGACACCTTAGGAACCTTGCATGATCCATCTCCTGCTCACTCCTTCAAAAATACATGTAATTGTGAATAAAACGATGTGACCTGTTTAATACAACTATCTAGTTCAATGCCACGTAATTTATCTCCTACTCAGCACTGTCATGGGTGCACGGTGATGTCTGTTTTCCATAAGGCAGCCCATATGTTGACAAAGTCTCGGTTAGTTTCTAAAAGTGTCATTTTGGCTGAATAGGCAAACAAAGGGGAGGAGAGGAGCACACAGCTTCGCTACAAACCCAGCCCTGTGTCCTAAGAATGTTCTGGTGGCTCCGATCCTGGTGTCTGGTGTCATGTGTCTGAGAACGGTGTTTTGCCTGTGAGTGTGAAATGATCGGTCCAGCATCTCCCCACAGGCGGCTCAGAAAATTTCCAAGCCTCTGCTACAATAAAGGGACCGTATCAGCTTCCATAGCTGATTGGGGTTGAGGTGGGCTATGAGGGTATGCGTTGGTCTTATTCTCTTCTTCCCCAGCCCCCATTCTTGCTGCCTTGGCTGTAGTCCACCTGTGTGCTCAGCATCCTATTTCATCCGTGTGGCCATTGCTTGCCCACCCATGCCCTTGGGCCTAGACCTGACCCCTCCTTTGCCCAAGTCTGCCCTGCTCCCAGCTCCTGAAAGTGCCCCCTGGGTGAGATCACTGGGCCCCTCATCTACCTGGGAGGACCCACCTGAGAGAAACACAGGGACTGTGATCCTAAGAGACGTTCACACATGACGATCACACTGAGAGAAACTCTAAGCCCCTTCATGACTCTGTGATCTGGGAGAGACAAAATCTTGATGGGGAGCAGTGACTAAGGGAAATGATGGTCAGAATATGTAAAATAGGGACTCTTTAAATGAACTCCGCCCACTGCTTACCACCCCACTGTACCTCCCTAATCTGAGCTATCACCATCACACACCTGCAGTGCTGGACCAGCCTTCCTGGCCTATCTCCCTGTTTCCACTCTTGTATCTTACAACTTGTCCCCTGAGTACGAACCTGACCTCATTCCCCACCGTTCTCTGTCCCTCACTGCACCACCACTGCAGCTCCTTAGCACCTTAGCCACGCCTGGCCCTGCCCCAGGCCTTTTGCACCTGCAGTTCCGTTGATCTAGATTTCCCTGCCCTCCCCTCCATTCAGGTCCTTGCTCAAATGTCACCTCCTCAGACTTTGTCTGACCACTTCACCTAAAATCAGACCCCCGTTATCATTGTATCCCGAGTGCCTAGAAGAAGTGCTGAGTGCACGGTAAGTATTTAATAAATACTTGTGGAATGAATGAGTATGTGAATGAATGAATTGTGATCGCTGGAGGGGAGTGGAGAAGCAGACCAGAAGTATCTAGGAGCACAGGGTTGTCACAGGACAGGGGATTAGGACACCAGGCATTTCCCTGACCATTCTCTGGGAACTGAGGGGGCAGCTGGGGTTACAGAGGGGAGGCGGGGAAATGAGGGATGTGGGGTGTACAGGTAAGCGTGACCAGCACTCTGCTTTTCCCAGGGCCCTCCTAGCTGAGTCCCTTCTCACTCTCCCAGTTTCCCTTCATGCTTTTCTCATTTCCACACCTGCCGTTCCCTCCACAGAATTAATGAATAACGGCAGACCAGTAATTAGACTGATATCCGAGCCTTCCTTGTCCCTGACTCAGCGCTCAGAGTCAAAGGTCTGGGCTGCGCCCTCAGCCCTTGCACCACAGACTTGCATTTGACACTCTTGCTTGTGGCCTTTGTTGTATGTAAAGTGACTCACTTCCCAGGATGCTGAACAGTTGGAAATGACCCAGATAGGATGTCATGCCCAGGACAAAACTGGAGAGGCATGGGGCACCTTTCAGGGAGTGGCAGCACGTTGTGGAGAGAGGCTGCATGAAGAGCTCATGCTGGGGGGTCCTGGGGTGTCACTTCCCTTCCCAAGTTTCAGTTTGCTCCTCCATAAACTCCCCAAGAGTTGGACAAGATGAGTAATGTTTATACTAGACTTGAAATACCCTAGGGAATGTAAATGACACTATTGGGATTCTACATGGAATCAGAGAGAGGAACAAAACTGGGACCATCACCTGGTTGAGAAGCCATCATTGGGGTCTGCGGACACCTGTGGGGCTTCTGAGTGGGGCAAAAGGCAGAGAGAGAGGACATAGCACCTCTGTGCGTCCACCAGGGCAGCCCTCCCGCCTTGCCTGGTTCATACTCTATTGAATAATGACTGTGTTTTCACTTCAAGAAAGGCTTCTTCCATTAACATTTGAGAAACCCTAGTGCAGATGATCCCCAAATTCTCTTCTGGTTTGACATACACAGTCTGTATTTTCATGGGAGCAGGGAAGATCAGGTCTCACAAGTCTTTTCTGTCTCCTGCTCAGTGGTGTCCACAACAGGTGCTACAGTGAAAGCAGGTTGATGCAGGACAGTCAGGTCTGTCCCTCATTGACAAGCCTGGACCTGTGCCTGGCACATAGTAGGTGCTCACCGATTACTGACTGACCCAACTGGAGAGGCTGAGAGAGGCCTGAGTTTGGAATAGCATTTTAGTAGGAAGAAGTGTGACAGGGATGCCAAATGCCTGGGGCGCTTCTGTAGACAGGCAAGTGATTGGCTTGACTCCCTGACCCCTGAAAACACCTCTTGTCCCTCCTGGGAGAGGCTGACAGCAGCAATTAGCAAGATGTCCTTGTGTGTCCCCTCCCCATAGCGCCCCATCCCCAGCTAAGGGGTAGACAGGGCTGTGTCTGAATGACAGCTCACTCAAATAGGAATGAGTCCTCAGGTTTCATCCAGATTCAAGAAGCATTCATTATCTCCTGATCCTGCTGTCAGACCACTTTCAAATCCCTGACAAGTCTACCCTGGCCTTGGCCTTGATGGTAGAAGAAACGGAGTGCAATGAACCGCGCAATAGTAGAAGCTTACGTGGAGCAAGTGCCACCGAAAACCAAGATGGGGGATGGGGATGTAGGCTCCAAGTGAATCCTACAGGAAAGAAAATGAAGAGCCACATACAGTGTAATGGGCCACAGAGAAAGCTTAGGGCCTGCTGAGCTGACGAAAACCTTGACGTAGGCCTCCCGGGAGTGGTGGATCTCAGTGGTGTGTCTGTTTGGGTGCAAGTTACAGAAACCTGAGTCCAACGGACTTAACAGGGAAGGCATGTATTCATCTCCCATAAGGAGAAGTCCAGAGGAAGGCGGGCCTTAAAGTCACACAGCTGTGAAATAACCAAGACACGATCTGAAGGCTGCCAACACGATTGCGACCCTGGTTTGCAGTGGGAAGCCCGGAGCGGTCCTCAGCTCACCCTTCCCAGCAAGCTCTTCCCTCCAGGCTTCTGTGGGGTGAGCATCTTAGCCTCTGGGTAGGTCCGGCTAGCTGGAGAGGGACGGATGGGGCTGACGGATGGGGCTGACGGATGGGGCTGACGGCCGGGGCCACGTGGCTATAAAGCTGACCTGGAACGAGGGTGGAGGGAGGGGTGATGAAAAGGCACCTCTCACAGAGGTCTGGGGTGCGTAGGGAGACCTGGTCTTGAAGTGAAGTCCGATCCAGAAGAGGGAATAAGTGGGCTATGGGACAAGAGGTGGAGGAAGCAGGCCTCAGGGCACGACAGTCTTATGAACTGTAAGACCAAAACAAAAGAGAACGAGCTCATCTTCCCAGAGGGCAGGCATTTGCTAGCCGTCATTTCCTTCAATCCCTAAGCAATGCATTAACAGAGGAGGACACACAGAGAGAGGAGACCGCTAACACCTCTCCTGTTTGCCTCAGGAATACTCGCAGCTACACTTGCGGCTGCAGCATTTGCCCCGAGATAACTCGCGGGTTATACAGGCCTAATACTACCCCTAAAGTTTGCCGCGAAATAACTTTTATTATTATTTTCGCATCGCTCTAGTATGTTGATAGTCTTTGGAAACAAATGACATCATTCTATTTATTGCATTCTGTTTTTAGTCATGGTGTTTCCATTTACAAAATAGAGTAATTCTCAATCGCTGACAATATCAAGCCCCAGAAAACGTAGCGTTCCTCTGCGTGAAAATATTAAATACTGATCATCATATACATTTCTGGTGCATTAGGATTTGGGACAAGTTCTGTTTAGAAATCACTCCAAGAACAGTTTTTACATTTCATTTTCACATTGAAAACCAGGCAGATTGGCTTCAGCCTCAAAGAGCGTGTTTATGTGAAATTAAATGAACGCGGCCGCGAGCTGTGCTTTCTTTTTCTTTTTTCCTAAATGGGAAATGGGTTAAGCAATTTGTCCAAGATTAGTCAACTAGGAAGTAGCAGAGCTAGCACTTGAGCCCAGGCCTGTGTGGCTGCACCACGCAATGTTTTCCACTTGTCAGTGGGTGAGGGTCTCAGGGGGGCTGCTGCTGGGTCTGTGGGGGTGTATTTGAGACTCACTCTAGATCCATTATGTATCATGGCTGCAAAATGGACTGTGGAGTCTACTGGCTGGCCAGCCTAGAGCCCGACACTGTGCAGGCTGCCTGGGCTAGAACTGGCAGAGGGCCTGGTTGGGCCCAGCTGCCTGCTGAAGGCCTTCCCACTGCTGGGCTGGGCGAGCGAAGGTGGCGGGAGCGGGCAGAACCGTGAGCTTTGTTTCAATAATGTGGTCTGTGTGTTTTGTGAGCTCCTCAGTATAACAGAGACCTGGATCGAAGGTGGCTTTTCATTTCTTCTTACCCACCATGATCTGGTTTTTATTTAATTTTCATCTCAAATGCTTCCTTTCTCTTTCTTAGCCACTTATACAAATGATGGCCTTTTAGGCATCGTGGCGTGTTATCATTCTTGGCTTGATTTTTCAATACCTTCCTCCTGCCTAAGGGGTTGCCTGACAAGGATTTTCAAAACTTAAGTTACTGTGATTTCCCCTGCTCATGTATTCCTGCCTCTTCTAACGTGAAAGGCAATGTCACGCCTTTACTTTGAGCAGTGCCCCCGCCTCTCACCTTGGCGGGCTGCTCCTCGCCAAGTGACAATTGTCTCACATCCTTGAAGGCCTCACCCAAACAGCTGGGGGTTGGGTCCCTGGGAAGGACAAGAGAGCATCCCCAAAGTCCTCCAGTTTGACAAGTCACTCTGGAAAACATCCCAGTATAAACAGAAGCTACCTTGCTACTCTAACGTGAATTTTTATAACCCAAACATACTCGCCGACACAAGAGAGACCCACGCAGGAGAAAAGTGAACTTCCCAAAGGGTCAACTCTGTTTTCAGGGCCTCAGGAAACAGCTGTTTACTGTTTATTGCTTCTCTAGCCGCTGGACTATCAAAAAGCAAAAACTGATCGAGTTGCTGTTGCAGGACTCTTTGGTGGGCTGAGAGAACTAAACAGTTGTGAGTTTGGGAGTGAGGGTAGAAGGAACGTGCAATGATTTTTATATCGAAGATACACATGGAATTTAGGATGTTAAACCATTTTACTGTGGTGAAGAATGTACGCGTATTAGTTAGGGCATTAGGCTTTGCTGCCTTAACAGAGTGACCCTAAAAATTCAGTGGGCTTACTTTTCTCTTTTGTGGCCCTCCAGAGATAGGCAGATGGTACCTGGTGGTTAGGTTAGTCCAGTTCTATAAGGTTATCAAGGGTCCCAGACTCCTTTTCTAGAGTATTACCCTCGTCCACAGGAGCACTGCTGATTCCTGAGTCCTATCTACGTCCAGGTGATAAAGGGGCATGAACACCCAAAGAGTTTAAGGTCAAGACTCAGAAGTTGTGGAGATGATTTCTCTTTAAATTCTCTTGGTCAGAACTTGGTCCCATAGCCACGCACAGGAAGCTGCAAGGGAGACTGGGAAATGTATGCTAATGGGAGGACAGAGTTCAAACACTGGGGAGTCTGTTGCTAAAAAGAGGAGAAAAAAAAATACATACTGGTGATTAATTAGCAGATTCTATACACCCCCCCCCCAATGTTTCAGATGATCTAATGAATCCCTTTCTTTAAATTGATTTTTAAAAACAGCAATGAAACTTACCTCTAAAATACCACTTCTAATGAACCACTGCTGTGAATTCAGATAGCTTTCGAACAAAAGAGGCAACTCATACCCCTAAGCTAATCACTAAAATAAAGTAGCCCCCTTGTTTGCCAACGCCCCGTGCTGAGGAGACCTTATTTTTTCCCTCCAAGGAAGCCACAGGAGCAATGAATAGCAGCACACTAAATCATACACATTTTATTTTGTAAAGGCACAGAAATTCTACCTGGAGGCTTTGCTGACAAAGCTTCCCAATCTTCCTAGAGATTTAACACTGGAAATAAATTTAATTTCAGCACTCAGTACCTGCCTCATGGGGATTCCTGACACATGGTTGTTGACTGAATACTTTGGGAAGTGGCCATCTCTGGGGTGTCATCACAGGGGAAGGAGTCAGCTTCTGCACTCAGAAAACTGCAAGGGACACACTCACAAATGGGTTTTCTTACCTGGTTTGTGCAAAGAGAATGGGCACTGTGGCTTCATTTGCTTTGGCCAGGCCTGGCCAAGCAGCCCCATCCCCAGGGCTCAACCTGGCCCCCAACTGGGGGTCATTGGAGACTCTCCAGGTCCTGCTGGGACACAGTTTTCAGAAGGCTGTTGGTTCAGGGCAAGAAGTTAGAGAGGCCAAACTTCAGACTTAGGCGGGGAAGCCAGGCTGGTGAGGAGCCAGGAGACAGCTAAGAGATAGTGCAAAGTCAGCTGACCAGATGTCCCGTATTAAACGAGACAGTACTTTTATTTCCTGTCCTGTTTAAAACGAAATGTGTGGTCATCCTGGAGAAAGCCAACATCAGAGGGGAGGTCCAAGTATGTGTTCAGCACCCAGGGACACAGGAGGCAGGTGCTATCTTCAGGTGCTGCTGGCACGACAGGGGCAGCTCAGGTGTCCAGGAGACAGGTCTATGAGAACAGGATGATACATAACAATAACAGCAACAGTTGTGAAGCTTGCAGCTAAGCCGTATTCGTGCAGTGTGAGTATGACTAGCATCTCCTTTTCCCAGATGAGGAAACGGACCCAGAGAGGTTAAATACATGTCCATGTTTACACAAGTACTTGGTAAACGAGCCAGGACTTCAGCTCAGGTGTGGTGGACTCCAGGGTCTGTGGAGGAAAGAAGCAGAGAAACCATACACAGGAGAGCTAGGCTGAGCTGACAGCAAGACCATGGGGCTTCGGAGCTGGAGGTGTCCATCAGCTTCCTGTGCAAGAGCCTTTTCACAGACAAGTATAAGAATCACTCAGGCAGGAATGGCCAGCGAGGGGACTGAGAGAAAGCAGCTGCCCATAACCAGCACTGACCCAGGAGACAACAGCGGACCTCAAGACCTGAGTGGAGAATCCCAAGGCTGTAGGAGGAAAGCTGAAGAAGAAGAGTCAGAGGATTGGATTGCACACAGGCTCTTTTGGCTGTTAATATTTTTCCAAGATGCTGCCTCAGGTTTCCCTCCCCTGCCTTCCCTCTCCTCAAGGTGACCTTGTTCATCCTCTCATTTAAACCTCCCTCTGAGCTGCAGTCTTGTATAGCCTACTTGTGAAACGTCTCCCCATGGCTGTCCCACAGATGCAAGATGCCCAAATAAATCTGTCACATCTCACCCACCTGGTCCTCTGCTTGTGTGCCCCATCACGGCTCAGAGGTGACATCATCATCTCCTTAGATATCGTCAGGAACCCAGGAGCCATCCTAAATACCTTCCTTCAACCAGACACTTCCCAATTATCTCTAGTCTCCTTCCAACTGCGCTGCTTCGTTCATACTCTTGTCACCTCTCACATGGACCCTGTTAAGGGCTGCAACTTGTTTCCCTCATTGGTCTCCCCATCCTGGTTCAATTTCTATAGTGAACCCCAAGGAAATTAAGCAAAATGCGTGTTTCTCCATGCTTCCTTGTTTGAAATCCTTTGGTTCTTCCCCTCACCTACTGAAATCCCTGAGCTCCTGAGAACAAACAGCAGGACTGGTCCTGGGCCATCAGGCCCTTGCTTCCCTCTAGTGCTCCCCACAAGGAGTATGCTCCCTCTGTGTGGGTGTCCCCCACTCCACCACTTCCTGCCCTGGCTAATGCCTCCTCCTTCTCTGTGCTGAGTCGGCCACCCTAGCAGGAAGTCATCTCTGACTCATCCTGTCTGGTCATCAGTCTACGATTTCATCTACCACTTGTCACCTTTATTTCCTCCCTCCCTCCCTCCCTTCCTGCCTCTTCAATTGTGAAAATTTCAAAAGTACACAAAATAGAGAAAATAGTATAATGAACTGCTGCATACTCATCATCAGCTTCAACAATTATCAACTCAGGGACTATCTTGTTTTATCTAGACACAAGACCCCCCCCCCCCCCACACACACACACACACTGGGTGAGTTTGAATTCAATTCTAGATGCCAAATTCTTTCATCCACAAACAATTTAGTATCTATAAGATAAGGACCCTTTAAAAAAACCAACCATAATATGATCTACATATGTTATAATTGCTTAAAATCATCAAATAATCCACAATGTTCAATTTTTCCTGGTTATCTCATAAGTGCTCTTTTTAACAGGTAGCTTGCTCTAATCGGGACCCAGATGAGGTCTCACATGGCAATTGATGGATATGCCCTTTAAGTCCCTTTTAATGTAAACATTCCCCCTCCCTCTTATTTGTGACCCCTTGTAGTGTCTTTGTTGGGGAAACCAGGTCTTCGTCCTATAGTTTCCAGCTGTCTGGATTTTGTGCTTGCATGGTCTTTTAACCTGACCTCTGTCCCCCATGCTTCCTATAAATTCTCCCAGCGGGCACACTAACTACCCACTTCTTAGAGATGGTAGATACCTTTCACCCCCGTGTCCCTAGGACCTGGGACCATGCCTTCTGTACAGTAGGCATGCAACAAAGATTTTGGTACGAAAGAAGGGAAGAGAAGGGAACGGGGTGGAAGGATCTGGTGTGACTCAGGCCAGTGTCTCTCAGTCTAATCCACAGACCAGAATCCCCTCTGGGGAGCCTGTTAAAAATGCTCTAGCTCCTGGGTCTTATCCCAGCTCAGTGAAAATCAGACCATCTGAGCTATGAGCCCTGGAATCTGCATTTCTCTCTGTGTGCGTCTGCGTGTTTCTCTCTGTGCGAGTCTGCGTCTCCCCATCTGTGCAGAGAAGGCCCTCGACGGCTCCAGCCCCCTGAACTCAAGTCAGGCTTCTGTGATTCTGAAGAATGAGAGATGTCACTTCACATAGTCTGCCATTTGAAAATGCAAAAACTGAGATCAAAACTTAGTGCCTGAGACAGTTACTGAAGTCAAATATGTATACACACACACACACACACACACACTCATACACACACACATACACACACACTCACACTCATATATATACACACACACACACACTCATACACACACATACACACACTCATACACACACTCACACACACTGATACACACTCACACACACTCATACACACACACTCACACTCATATATATATACACACACATACACACACTCACACTAATACACTCACACACGCTCATATATACACACATACACACTCATACACACACACTCACACTCATATATACACACCACATACACACACTCACACTCATACACAGACACACACTCACACTCATACACACACACACACACTCATACACACACACTCATATACACACACACACACTCATACACACACACACACTCATACACACACACACACACACACACACACACACACACACAATTTTTTTTAATGAATTCATCCCAAATGTGGGTTTCTTCAGGACACAGCCTCCAGTTTCCTGGTCCTTTGGGGTGGGCAGGGTGACCCACCTGGGTGACTCCCACCATCTGGCTGGCTATTGGTCAAGCCTTTCCTTGGTCCGCCCCTGCCCCGCCTCCCTGAACAAACCTGCAGTGGTTTCCACCCGCTTCTGAGTGTGACGAAAGAGCCAGGCCTTCCCCGCTCCATCCCTCTCCCTCCTTTCCCTACCTCCGGGCTGTGGGCTTCGGTCTCCTCCTCTAATCATTATTCGTGTGTTGATCTTTCCACTGGTGTTCAATCCCAGGCACAGTTCTCCTCACCAAGCCAATGGGAATTAATTTTGCCGGGACAATCCCACAAGACAATGTATCAGTGGCTATATTAAAATCAAGATGTATTGCATCTCTCCCATCCTTCCCATCTCCTAATTTCTTAGTTCCCTCGAAGGCACAATCAAGTGTGTCTGGCACAATTTGTTCTTTATAAACCCAGACTGCTCATGGCACGCACTTGCAATTTTAGAAAGATTTTTGACAGTGTTTTATTTCCATAATACTTTTTTTTTATTTATTGCATTTGATGAGGAAGTCTCAGCGATTCAGGTGACTGAGAGGTGGACCTTGGGTTTTGCTTAGGTCTTCCCCCAGACATTTTCCATTGCCCCCGGACTCTGGCCCTGGCCCAGTCACGTCCACTGCCTGATGTGCAGGGCTCACAAAAGCAGCTAAAGGTCACGTTGTCCAAGATGTGGTGGCCAAGCCCAAAGGATAAAAATGGGCATGAGAAACAAGCCCCCACAGGGTGTAGAGGGGCAGTAACAAGCATGGCAGCTGTTAGGCATTGAATTGTATCCCTCAAAATCCATATTTTAAAGTCCTAGTCCCCAGTACCTTTCAATGTGACCTTACTTGGAAATAGAGTTGTTACAAATGTAAGTAGAAGATGAGGTCAGGGTGGGCCTTAATCCAATATGACTGATGTCCTCATTTGGACACAGAGACATGCAGGGATCATGCCCTGTGAAGATGAAGGTAGCGATGGAGCTGATGTGTCCCCAGGCCAAGGAATGCTGGGAGAGAGGCCTGGACTAGACTCTCCCTCAGAGCGTTCCAGAGGGAATCAACTGGCTGACACCCTAATCTTGAAATTTTCAGCTTCCAGAACTGTGAGACAACAAATCTCCGTTGTTTCAGGCGCCCGTCTTGTGGCACCTTGTTATGGCCGCCCCTCGGAACCTGATACAAGGGCTAAGAACATGGGCTCTGCAGTCAGACAGACCTGAGTTTGAATCTTGGTTCCATACTTCATGAACTGTGTGGTCTTGGACAAGTTCACACAACCTCTTCCAGCCCTTGCTGTCCCATGTGAAATGGAGCATCCTAAGACCTCTCTTAGTGGGCTGGGAGGTGTGACAGATACTGCTCGTGCCTTGCTTCCCTCCCTCAGCCTACCTGAGGGTTACCTGTACCTGGTTCCCTCACCTGCCTCCTGCTTTCTGTGTCTGTCTCTATCTGACAGTTCTCTCTTGGGGCTGAAAGTGCTGGGCTGTGGGAGGTAGAAAATGCCCAGGACTAGATGTCTCCTGAACACCCTTCCACGAGGGACAGCCCTGAGCCAGGGTCTCCCATGAGCCCCGAGGGCGCCAGCCCCAGGTGCTGGAGCAGTACCTCCTTTATTAACCCCCTTTATGGGCTTCTCTCCTTTGCTGCCCTACTTCCACATTCCCCGTAGTAATTCCCAGACCACCTCCCAAGTACGGAAGTTCTTGCTCACAATTTTTTTGCTTCAAGGTTTGCTTTGGAAGGAACCCACAGAAAGAGCTAATGTGTAGAAGTGCTTAGCACGGCGGGTGGCACTGAGAGGCATTTTGTCCGCTTTAGTGGGTCCCATGTCCATGTGTGCTGAACAAGCCAGTGCAGTCAGCCTGCGGCGTGGGGAAGTGGAAGGAGCACTCGTGTGCACCAAGGCCTCCGAAGCCTGTCGGTCAAGACAGTGTGACTGAGGACTCTCCACAGGCAAGTGCCCCGTGTGGTCTGCTGGTCTGCTCCTGGGCCTCCAGGAGGGCGTGGGAATGGTGTGAACATGCAGGCACTGGGGAGTGTACTTGGGTGTGCAGCAGGGGTGACATGTTCAAATGTCCCTGCAGAGTGCAGCCTGTAGATGGAAATGCAGCATGTGCAAATGCACCTGTGCAGAAGAGGGGCAGGGGCCGTCTCCTGACTGTCCAGCCTGAGAATAGTGCGGCCTGACCCGGCCAGAGCCAGGCCTGCTGCTGGGAATGAATTGCTTGGCCTGCTGTCCCATGGGGACAGGGGAACACAGCAGTGGGAAGTCCAACCACACCAGTTTTTCCTGCTCCACACACAGGAGTGACTCTGCTTTTGGCCCCGGGCTGCTGGGATCTGCCCGGCTTTGTGGTAGAATGAAGAGCCTCTGCAGTGCACGCTGAAGGCAGGCCCCCTGCTCTGAAGAGCTGCCCCCCAAGCAGAGAACACGTGCTGAGAGAGGCAGAAGGAGCCCCTGGTTGCACTTGAGTTGACCCTTCATTGTATGCTTGAGAAAATGACTGTGCTTTTCACTGGAGAGCAGTACTGACATGAAGCCTATAATTCTTTGTGGCGGGCACTGTCTTGTGCATTGTAGGATGCTTAGCAGCATTCCTGCTTCCTACCCACTAGATGCCAGGAGCACCTCAAGTGGTGACAACCCAAAATGTCTCTGGGCATTGCCCAATGTCTCCAGGAGGACAAGACAGCCCCCGGTTGAGAACGAGCGCTATAGAGAGAGATCACCACACACACATATAAACACACGCAGGATGAACACGTGTGAACCAAAACAGACAGGAGCAGTCGCTTATTAATCCTAGACGGAGTCAGCTGCGTGATAGTTGAGCAACAGGCTCCATAGTGATCTGTATCTGGCTTCAAATTTAATTTCTCATTCACCAGCTCTGTGACCTTGGATAAAAAAATGAAAATCAAATCATACCATGCCCCTGTTTAAAACTTTCCACTAGCTTCTCGTGGATCTTAAAATTAAATGCACATTTCTTACCACCCTCTACCAGGCCTCAGTCTCATTTTGTACCCACGCCGGGCTCTCGCTCTGGGGTGGCCAAATCGAACTCCATTCTGTTACCTCCACGTGCAAAGCTCGTTTCCATCTCCAGCCTTTGCCATTGCTGTCCCCTCTGGCCAGACCATCCCTTCCACAGATCACTGTGTGTCTGGTTCCCTCTCATGGCTCAGGTCGTAGTAGCTCAAATGTCACTTCCTCAGAAATGCCTTACCGCGCCACCCTAGCTAAAATAGCCACCCTGCCCTGTCCCCGGCTGTGGCCTTGCCCTGTTCTCATCTTCATTATACTTCTGCACGCCCCTGTTTATTTACTTTGCCTTTGTTTATTGTCCATCTGTCCCACAGCAATGTAAGAGCAGGACCTACAATGGCAGTAGACAAATACTTTCATGGCTTTGTGGGGAAAGATGAAATGAGATCATAATAATAACAATAGGAATAATGAAGCATTAAGTCAGCGCATGCCTCTAGTAAAACACTCAGTAAATGGTGATTGCAACTTAGTATTTCAATCATGCAGTTTCGAGACCATTTGTCATTGTGACTGCCCCTAATTATCTATCCTCTTCTTTGCATTTTGACAGTTCCATACCTTCCCAATGTAGAATCCCAAAACAACACATTGCTACCAAGGGTGACCAACTTGTCCTGGTTTGCCTAGGACTTTTCTGGTTTATCATGGAAAGTCTTGTGTCTTGGGAACCTCCCACGCCTGGGAAAAAATGAGATGGTGGGTTACTCTGTTGCTAGCTTCTAAAATGAATTCTAATTAGGGTAACTGAGGTTTTGATTGGGGACTGAGTTAAATGAGAGATCAGACAGAGGGTGGAACACTCATTTTACAGGTGCGATTTGGCAGTCGGGCTGATGTCAGCTTCCCGACTGTGACAGACGCCTAGATTTGTTTCCAGCCCTTGAGCATAGAGACTGCCTATCAGCCATTCTGATGATTTTGTGAGCTCTCTCTATCCTCACTGAACTGCTCTCTGCTTAAACTACCATGAGAGGGTTCTGTTGTCTGCAACTAAGAGGCTCACCAACACGTACAGTAATTGTACAAGTCTCTCCAGCAAGGTCTACACTGCAGTAAAGAGCTTCTTAAGGGGTGCTCAAGATAAATCAATATCTGGACAATCTAAGGGACTGCTCATTATCAGTCCATTCACTTGATGAGACAAGTGCCTGTGTTTGTCACTTCAAATGCTCCCAATATTGAGTCTACTGCACTGTGTGGCAACGTGCATGTTCTGCCACTATGGTAAGGCTGGGACACAGCTCTCTCGCTCCCTGGGCATCTGCGTCAGGGCACCAGCAGACTGGGTTATCAATCATGTTGGATCCTGGGCATCCATCCCTCAGCCAGCTGGGTGGGTGGAGATATACTCCTCAAGCTGGTCATGGCCTTGGGAAACTGACCCAACACTGAAGGTTGCCCTGGAGAAGAACAAGTGGTCTTGGTCAACATTCCCAGCGGGCATGTAGATTTCATGGAAGGTCAGGACCATCACAGGCACCAGGACATTTGAATTTGGTAAAAGGCATTCCAAGAGAAGGTTCGATTCAGAAGGCAAGTGGGGCAGCAATTGGGCCCTGGGAGCTCGGCTCACAGACCATGGGGAGGAGCTTTAGGGTTCAGCGCAGGGGACTAAGGGTGGGCGGGGCCTCGTGGGACTAGGGGCCAGCAGCCCACATCTGGGGCTTAGGGGAGGACTCAGATCAGAGGCAGAAATGAGCATTCCCTGAGGGACAACTTAGTATGAGCTTTGCTTTAGCATGCATCCTCATAGAAAGGAAGTGTTGCTTTGTACACATATGATTTCGTGTTTACACAAACAGTAGAGTGTTACAGATCTTGTTCTGTGTTTCTTTTTTCTTTTTTACTCTTAGTACTGATTTGTTTTTAAACTTTTGCTTTCAGGTAAACTTATTTATTTATTTACTTATATATAACATATACATATGCAAAATCTTAAGTGTACAGCTCAATGAATTTTTTTTAACGACTTTACTGAGATATAATTCACATTCTACAAAATTCACAGTTTTTAAGTTTCAGGCTTTAATGTATTCACAGTGTGCAACCATTGCCACTATCTAAATCAGAACATTATCATCACCCCAAAAGGAAACCCTGGGCCCACTAACGGTTACACCCTTCACCCCTGGCAACCACTAACCTACTTTCTGTCTCCATGGATTTGCCTATTCTGGACATTTCATAGAAATGGAATCATACAATGTGTGGTCTTTTGTGACTGGCTGCTTTCACTCAGCACAAAGTTTTCAAGGTTCAGCCTTATTGCAGCATGTTATCAGTACTTTTTATTGTTCAATAACATTCCATTGTGTGGCTGTCCCACAGGTTGCTTATGCATTCATGGTTTGTGAACATTTGCGGCGTTGCCACATTTAGCTATTATGACTAATGCTCCTGTGAACAGTCACGTACCGGTGTTTGTGGACGTATGTTTTTAATTCTCTTGCACGTGTACCTCAGTGTGGAGTCTCTGGGTCATATGGTAACCCCATCTTTAACACTTGGAGGAACTGCCAGACTGTTTGTAAAGTGACTGTACCATTTTACATTCCTATCAGAAATGTAAGAGGGTTCTAATTTCTCCACATCTTGGTCAACACCTGTTATTGTCAATCTTATTGATCATAGCCACCCTTGGAAGGGCAGCTATGGAAGAATTAGGAAAGATCATTAAGATCAAAGTTGTGTTGTCAGAGACCAAGGCTCAGATAATCCACACCTGGTCTTCCCAATTACCTTGGACAGATGCGAGCGCTGGCCAGTGAAGACGCCGATAGGAAAAACATTGATTTGAAATGTGATGTTGGAGGTGAGCTCTATGGATACACTCAACTTCCAGAAAGATGGACAAGTGGGTCCCAGAGAAAATTCAGCTTGAAACATGACTGGAGGCGAAAACAGTAAAACTGAAGCTGTCTTATTTCAGGCACATTATGAGAAGGCATGGTTTTTTGGCAAAGACAACAATACTGGGAAAAAGGGAAATGGAGTTAATAGCAATAAGATCCTCACCCGCGTACTGCTGTGGAACAACACGATCCCGTGCTGTGCCTGTCCCGTAGTGAGCATGCTGTCCGTAGTCTCTCCCCCATTCCCTCTGAGAAGGCACTGAGGTTTCTAGACTCTGTGCGGAAGCCCAGCACACAGCCGGGACCCTCAGGCAGACGAGCAAAGCCCTTCATGCTCTCTGTAGCAGCCAGAGCTACCCGGGGCATTGAGAAGGCATCCGGAATCGCTTCTCGGCCTTTGGGCTAAGATCAAGTGCAGAAGCCATCCCGGACCCTACCGACTCATCTGGAGACACCTCAGGTCAAAATGGGGGGGAGGCACAAAATCATTCACTTTTATTTTCTTTAAATTTTATTAAATGTATTGAGCGACATTGGTTAATAACACAATATATATTTCTCTTTTTTTGGGAGGGTAGTTCCCTGGCTGGGAATCGAACCCAGGTTGCGGCATTAAGAGTGCCAAAGCCTAGCCACTACACCACCAGGGAGCCCCTAGATTTCAAGTGTACAATTCTATAATACCTCATCTCTATATTGCATTGTGTGCTCACCACTCCCTCTCAGATCTCCTTCCATCACCAGATATTGGACCCCCTTTACTCTTAAATTCACGTGTTCTTAGTTTTCCAATTTGGTGGAAGGGAAAAACTAAAGCAGCCAAGGGGGAGTGACAGAGAACACGGGACAGGCAGATCTGCTTGGAGAGGAAGGAGGATGGTGCGGTCACCATCAGCCAACCCCAAACTGGAAAAGACCAGGAGCCCAAAGGGACAAGAACCTCGAGCAGGGCCACACCAACGCCTGGGCAGTCCTGCTAAGCAGCCATCACAGGGGTGACGCCACCCCACACACTGCCTGGGTCCGGAGCTGTCACCACACTATTTTCTTCCTGGTCTCTTTCTCTGTCTTCCTCCCCAGCTGTCCCTTCGTGTGTCTCAAAATGACAGGCGTTAAACAGCTTAAGGAACCAGAGATTCATCATGTGGCAGTGTCAACCTGGGAGGCAGTGCTTCTTGGAGCCTGCCACAAACCCAGTGACTTTTATCTCAATCATGGGTGATGACAGGGTCCTGGGTGCTATTCAGGTCCTATTCTTCAGTGTTACGCGTTGATGAGTAGGCAGTGTGATGGGTTGAATTGTGTCCTGCAAACGATCTGCTGAAGTCCCAACCTTTGGGATTGGTGAGTGTAACCTTAATGGAAATAAGGTTTTTGTAAATGTAATCAAGATAAGGTGAGGTCATTAGGGTGGACCTCATCCAATGTGACTGGTGTCCTTGTAAGAAGAGAAGATAGACAGAGGGGAGGTGGTCATGTGACAATCGAGGCAGAGATTGGAGTGATGCAGCCACAAGCCAGGGACTGCTGGAGCCACCAGAAACTGGAAGAGGTTGGAGGGATCCTCCCCTAGAGGTTTCAGAGGGAGCCTGGCCCTGACTTCTGGTCTCCAGAACTGTGAGAGAATCCGTTTCTGTGGTTCGAAGCCATGCCGTTTGCGGGACTTTGCCACGACAGTCCTAGGAAATGAATACAGGAGGAAAAATGTTAACCTTTAAGTGGAGAAAGCAGGGGTGGGGTGGGGTGGAGGAAGGAGGGAATTCTGTTTAAGGGAACCCTGAAATTTCTTTTCCTCTTCTACCCAGTATCTCCTTCTGTATTTTTGCTCCTTTACCTCTCTTCAAGTCTTTAGCCAGTGGATCTGTCCCTCCTTAATCAATATGTGTTGGTGGCATGTTCCATGCACCTGGTGTTGTGCCAGAGGCCGAGTGGGACACAGTGGCATCAGAGCTGCTCTCCCCGTCCCTGACCTCGCAGGCCCAGAAGGCGTCTGTGAGAGTGGTTACAGGTGTGTGCTCTGTGGTGTGAGCACTCGGGGACAAAGCCCAGTGCAGTCACCTACTGGCTGGGTAACCTCAGGCAGATGATTGCAACAGTCTGAGCTGCTTCCTAGGCTGTAAAACAGGGGAACATGCTCACATACTTCATCGAGTGCTTCTGAGAATTAAATGAGGTAATATGTGACAAGGGATTAGCATGGCCATCAATCAATGCTAATTATTATGGTGACTATCTTGGTGTTGGGGAAATGACACTCATTGCAGGTGGTGTCATGCAAGATACTGTGGATAACATGCTGGCACAGAGGTGGGAATAAAGTGTGTGGAGAAGACCGAGAGAGATGGACTATGCCTGCCCAGGGATGGGGGTGGGCCCAGCATTAGAGCAGAGTGTGGGAGGATGAGTGGATTTCCCCCAGTGGGGAACACGAGACGGTGAGGGTGAGTGTATTGGAGGGGTGAAGGAGCGAGGAGGTGTGAAGGACTTTCTCCTGGAGGGAACCACATGGGTGGAAGCAAAGGATCCGACAGGCCTGGCCCACAGAACGGTGCCATGTTTGTGCGGCATTGTGTGTGTGGCATGTGGAGAGCAGGGAGAGCCTGGTGGGTGATGCTAGAGCGAAGTGGTCCTGTGGCCAACAGAGGGAGTCTGGGCTTTATTCTGAAGACAGCGGCCACCAGAGAAGTTAGAACAATCCCAGTGGTCTCCAAAAAAGCTGGAGGAAGCCAGACTGGAGGCAGGAAGACCAGCCAGGGCTCAGCCATACACTCCAGCGATGCTGGGGGGCTGGACCAGGATGGGGTAGTGAAGAGGAAGCGGCAAATTCGACAGTCACGGAGCTCATGCTGACAGGACTTGGTGACTGGTGGGGGTGAGGGAGAAGACCATTCCACATGATTCCTTGGGTTCTCATGAGAATTACCTGGAAGGACCATAATGGGAGGATAGTGGACTCCATCAGTAGGCTGACCAGACGTATTGCTTGCAACAGGACAGAAAACAATGGTACTGTCCCATTTTGAACAGTACATCAGCCTAGTCTCACGGGCTAAATTCAAGGTGTCAGCAGGCTGACCGTAGGTACTGTTTGAAATGGGACAGTGCTGTTGTTTTCTGTCCTGTCTAAAATGGGACATCTGGTCAGCCTATCATTAAGGCACCCCTTCCCCCACCCTTCCCTGGCACCCCACAGCCCTGCGTGAGGTGGGTGCTCAGTATGTTTGCTGAATGAATTGATGCCATTGGCGGGAAAGGGGGACGAAGGTGGAACAGCGGGTCTGGAAGCGTGTGAACACCTTGGTGAAGCTTGAGAAGCCACGGGACAATCGTGTGGAGCTGCCCAGAGGGCTGCCGGAAGTGCCGCCTTGGAGAGAGGTGCAGCGTGGCGATGCGAACTTGGGAGCTGATGGCGGCAAAGGGACAATGAAAGCCACGTACAAAGCCTGGAGATGGCCCAGATCTTAAAGCAGCCTGAGGGCTCTAGGAGAGCGTCATAACAATAATTTTAGAGACAATATCAGATGCTTGGTGGGAAGGGCGCACCGTGATGGATGGAGATAAACCAATGATCTTCACAGTGACCTTGAGAAGCAGGAATGATCAGGTCCACGTTCCTGCTAAGGGACCGAGAGGACAAGGGACTGGTGAAGTCTCTTGCACCCCAGTAGGCAGCCCGAACCCCTGCGTGGCCGGGGGATCACCCAGAAAATCCTCCTCCTTGATCCCTGCTTTGAAATGTCAGCATGAATATTTTTCTCATCAAGAGATGGTTTTAAGAATTTGCTTTTAAAATGAAAAGGAGTCTTAGAGGTGAGAAGCCCCACTGGCCATGATGAGATGCGATTTATGGGACCATTCATGGGCACTCGGAGAACAGGGATGACTTATAAATGTATTCATGGGTCCAGACCCGGGCCAGGTTTCACGGACGGATTGCAGAGGCCTTGGGGATGGCGTCAGCGGAAAGGGGACACATTTGGCCACTGCACACCAGCCACAGCCACAGCCACATCCTCCCTGCTGCCACGCTGCTGGCCCTGAAGCTCTGAGGTGCCTTTTAGGAAACCCAGAGGTCCTAACCCAGGCTGTTACTTTTCCTGTCCCCTCAACCCACATACAATCAGCCCATTGAGCCTCATCTGCATGACTCCCCCAGTCAGCCCAGAACTCCCATCCCTCTGGCTTACCCTCCCACCCCCCGGCTTCGGGCAGAGGATGGAATATTTGGAGTTAGGCAGACCGGGGTTCCAGTCCTGACTCCTTCGACCCTGACCTTCACAGCCAGCCTCACAGAGCCTCTGCTTCCCCACCTGCAAATGCTTTCTCTCCTTGTCCGTACCCTCCTGGGCCTGGCCCGGTGCCTGGCACACACCGTGCTCCACGGGAGCCGAGGGGGTGCTTCCTTGGAGCGCCACAGGGACACGCGGGATCCGCACTGCTTGCTCAGTGAACATGGTTTGGTAAAGTTGAAGTTGGTTGGCAGATGTTGCTCATACCAGCCCCCTCCAGGCAGCCTGCCGGGCTCTCCATTTGAAAAGTTTGGGTTTGTCTTCAAAGAGTATGGCTGTGCCTCACTCTCCGGGCCCTGAGGGCACCCCCACCTCCTCATGCGGCCTTCCTGCCGTCCCCAGCCCATGAAACTCCTTCACCTGGCTCACGTCTGCCTTTGGTCACTTCCTCAGAGTCTGGGACATGCCACCAAGACTGGCATCAACTCAACCGAGTTCGGAGCCCTCCCCAGTGCTGTTTGTTACCTGCCCCTGTTCTTGTTCCATAGACACAGCCCAGAGACAGGCCGGCTGCTCGGGGGCCCCAGAATAAGTCCCCGGCAAGGAATCCTAACGAACCACACCAGGGCATGATCATAAGACACCGACTTGGGACCTGGGACACAGCCGGTGTCGGCAGTGCACGGGGCCCTGCACACACATGCACACATATGTGCACACACATGTGCCAACACACATTGCAGGAGGCAGAGTCTTCACGACCCCTTAAAGCTCCCCTGAGCAGTTCCTCAGTTTGGAGGGGCCCAGGACCAAGCTTGAGGATGGTCCACAGGTTGTGAGGAAGGTTCTTGCACGTCCTGGGCTGGCTGAGTGTCAGGGTCGGTGCTCCGCTGCCGAGGTGGGTGCACAGAGAGAAGAAAGAAGGGACAAACTGTGCAGCCTGAGCCAGGAGGGGACATTGCCAAGGCGGGAGGTGAAGGGGTGACAGGGGATACACAGGGACCCCAGCCTGAGGCTGTTTCCTCAGGTTTCCTCGGGCAGGAGGGCTGACGATATCTGGCAGGTGGATTGAACTTCAGGTGGAAATGCCCATCATACACTCGTGGACACCAGTCCCAGCACGCGTGCACACCACAGAGGAAGGAGGGACCCGTGTCCCGGCACGCCCTGCTCACACGCTGGTTCCTCCCCAGAGGACGCAGGAGTGGGGAAGGGCCATGGCCGCGGAGTGACAGGGGCACACACATGGTATGACACTCCTCTCAGCGTTAACTGATTGCTACGCTATTCAGTCGTATTCACTATAGACCCGAAAGTGCCAGACACTGAGGGTACGGAGACGAGTTAGACACACACACCTACACAGCAGCCCCCCATGATCATCTGTCTCTTCAGGGGCAAATCCCCCCACTCCCCCAGGCATGTTCAAGTGCGTGCTCACGTGCATCACACATGCATGTGTGTGTGTGCACGTGCACACACGCCAAACATCCACAGATACACAGCTGTGTCTGCGGACTTCCTGGCCCATCCCTCAAAAGAACAGCAAAATAGGAAGCTTAGAGTCCTCAGGGCCAGCTCCAAGCCCACTACTAACACCCATAGTTACCTCTCCTGGGGCCAGGGGCCAAGTGTTAGATGAAATGACTTCTTAATGTCCATCTGAAAATCAAGAAGGAAGAGGAGACAGTAATAACCCACCTTTATAACCCGCCTCTCCAGCACTTGAGAAAATTGGGTGCCATTAATACAAATTTCACTCGAAAGGGCATGAATGGTGGAGACAGAAATGCCTGCAGCTGCGGCCCCCAGGGCTTGCAAGATGCCCTTTGAGACAGGACCGCTGTCCCAGGATCTTTCGGGCTGTCCCTGTGTGAGTTTCCCCAGCTGCTGGCGCGTGACTGTCATCCAAACTATCTGCAGTCAGTCACGTGCATCCTTTTCTCAGCACTGCCGTGGGCAGCAGCTCTTGGTGTTCTCAGGTTAACTCAGGTGAGGGGGCGATTAGACCCTGCAGCTGGGGAGCTCCTCAGCTGGTGGGAGAAGCTGAGCTCCTGGCTTCAGAGAGCTCCTGGCCTCATGGAGGAGAGGTTCACATACACAAACCAGAGAGGGAAAATGGAGCTGGAAGAAGAAATCTTCATGCAGCACGATTAGCATTTACATGAAATGTAAAGGCATGAAAACCAATCCCTTATATTGCAGTAGGAGACAAACGAGGGCTGTCCGGACAGCACCCGGGCATTGATGGCTGGCTTTTTTTCCGGACAAGCCTTGTATATATGTCGAATAATGTACAGGGAGCCTTTGCTTTGTATAATGCCTAAATATATACAGCGCATACATATGTACACAATTCCCATGTATATCTCATATATCTACATATTATGTGTCCATTCCCACATATACACACGGCAATACTCATGCATTTCCATGATCACGGATTAGGTAAATCACTCCCCTAACACGAAATTCAAGTTTAAGTTACCATGGTATATTGGCTATGAATAATTGCATAAGGCACAAACTTCAATGCTAGTTCTTCATTTCACAAATCACTCCATAGGAACAGCGGTACATCATGACCAGTCATGTCACTTCTCTCGCAGTCTGTGGTGACCGGTCACTATGCATCTGTTTTCAGTTGGTGCAGACAGCAAAGCGCACGGTTGTGTTGCTCCTGGGTCTCCTGGTGATAAAGCTACGTGGCGTTTGGCAACAAGGAGTGATCTAGATGGGAAACTGGCCCACCAAGATGAACGCTCGGCGGAGCAACAGAAAGTGGGCGATGCCAGAAGTGGGGTTCCGAGGGAGTGTATGTGGAGTTACAGAAGAAATAGCTGACTGTGGGAATGTGGCCACTGTCGCCGTTTGGGAGAGACCAGATACGCAGCCAGAGAGACTTAGTGAGGGACAGTTAGTCAACATTAATCAGGGAAGTGATTGTGATGAAAAGGGTGGGCAACCGACGGGGCCCAAACCTCACATTCAAGGGGCTCCTGGAGATACTTTACGACCCTGAAGGTACAAAGGATAAACAGGTTGGAAGTTGATTCAAACTTAGAAAGGTTAGAAAAATATTTGCTTTTTATTGTGAGATGAGAAAAAACTGGAGTTGGAAGATGTTTGCTCGATTTATGTGATCAGAAGAAGGCAAACACTGCTGAAGCTACTCTTGGGAAGTTTGTTTACAAAGAAATAAAAAAATTTTAATTCTCAATGTTTCCAATGTTTTTAATTAGATTTAGATAAATTTCATACTTAAAAACAGTGTTTTTACTATTTTTAAAGTATTTCCCTATAAATTTATAACCTATAGTAAGAATGTTTAATGTTTATTTTTTTAAATTCATTTTTATTGTTAGAGTTGTTGGGGTGACATCTGTTAGCAAGGATTTCACAGGTTCCAGGCATACAATTCTACAGTGCTAATGTTTTAATAGATATATTTTTTAAAGATCACAAAGCAATTGTAATTTTTCCCATTGATTTTAAAGATCGTTTTACCTGGTTTCATCGTGGGGGGTCATTTTTGTGGCCTTGAACTACGGGGCAGAGTGAAGATCACCCTCATATTTTTCACATAAGGAGTAATGTGGGGAGTATGAGGAAGTGCACGGGGATGACGAATACCCAATTCAGCGTCTCTTGTTAGGTCTGGAGGATGGAGAGAGGGGATGTGACTGGGCAGGTACACGCAGGGGGCTTTCACTGTAGTTATAATGTTTTATTTCTTACGTCAGAGTAGCAGATCCAATAGTATTTGTTGCCTTTCTTTATACTTTTTTTGCACATTGAAGGTTTCTTTATGAGAACTTACAGGCATGAGGTGTGCAAATATACCCAAGTGGGCTTCCGAGTATAAATGGTGATTTGGCGTGCTGATTAGCAAAGTGAAAATGATAAGGGCAGGGCTGGTGGTTTAGGGAGAGTTTCTGAGAGAGGTGGTGACGCATGAAATAGAAAAGACGGAGCAGGAGGGCACTGGGAAAAGCAGAGGGCACGAACTCGGGGGGCAGCAGGCCCCGGTGTCACCAATACCCCGGAGAAAGTCCCAGCCTCTCTGGAAGGAGGCTGGGTGTAAGTGGAGGAAGAGAGGCTACAGGAGGCTCTGGACACGTCCTTCATGTCCCTGGGCCTCAGGTGTGTCATCTGTAAGATGGATGCTTGTACCTTATCTGGAAGAAATACTCTCTCGATCTTCTTGCCAGGACTAAACTATATTTCTTTCTTGCACACTAGGGTTAAGGACATTCCCCTAAGGGCTGTGGGACCCAGTTCTGTGCAAAGCAGTAGTGTCCCCATCAGCTCCTCGGGGCCATCTGCAAACTCTCAGGCTGGGGCTCTGCAATATGGAAGAGGAAGCAGTGCAGGTGCCAGCACTTCTCTCGTCACCCTCGCCTTCCCTCATCTCCCCTCAGAGACCATCAGAGTCATTGGAGTCATCAGCTCGGGTAGCGGCCACCTCTGGAGGCGTTGACTGGGAAGGATCTCTGAGAGTGACGTTGGGAATGGCAAAGGCCACACAGGGAACCCGTGTGACTGGCAGGTGTGGGCTGAAGCCGACTTCCGGGGTGAGGTGGGGGTGGGGTGGGCAGGGCTGACTGACCTCTCTCACTCAGAAGGTTTGAGACAAAGAAACCAGAGGAATAGAAACCATTTCTCTCCCCTGTTTACCTTGGAGGGTAAAGGGAAAACTTAAGCATACACCCTGGCAGGGTCCTATTGCCACTCTGCCACCTTTTTTTCTCCGCAAGGGCCCTTAGGTCTCCCCTAAATGCTTCAGAAAGTAGCCAGCTCCCGGAGAACAGGGTGGGGGACGCGATCTGCCCTCCCCACCGCTTGTCCTTCGTTCTGAATCTCACGCTCGTCACCGTCTTTTCCGTTCTAATTCAGTCCCTGATGCACCTCTCTTCCCAGATGATAGAACTAGATGAAAATCAGAAAGAAAGGAATGTTTGTCAGAGGTGAGCGAGGACCCAGGCGCTTTGGGGGACACTTATCTTTCCTCAAGGGATGAGATAGATTTTCCTAAACCGACCTTGTCCGACCCACGGCCCGCGGGCCGCATGCAGCCCAGGATGCCTTTGAATGCGACCCAACACAAACTCGTAAACTTTCTTAATTAAACCTTCCGAACATGATGCACGGGCCTTTTTATAGCTCATCAGCTGTCGTTAGTGTTAGTGTGTGTCACGTGTGTCCCAAAGCAGTTCTTCTTCCAGTGTGGCCCAGGGAAGCCCACAGTTTGGACACCCCTGTCCTAAATCTATTAGGGACAAGATGAAAACAATGATTTCAAGAATTTAGAGCTCTCAGAAACGATTCCAGTGTGGGGAGCCCTGGAATGTGTGTGAGCTATTTGTTAGTGGGGCCTGAGCGGTGCTTGTATTAACAGATTCCACACTGAGAAGGCAGCAGGTAGGGTAAGCCATCAAACAGATGGAAACTTTCCTGCGAGAGGCAGGCCGCATGGCTGAAAAGAGCAGTGGTTTGGGGCTGTAATGACAACCTAACTCCCATTTATGGTAACAGCAGGCGTTGCTTCACATTGGATCCACACAAGCACCCATGATGTGGGTCCTCCTGTTAGCCCCATTTTACAGGTGAAGAAATGGAGGCACGCGTGGAGATTTGCCTGAGACCGTGTAGCCAGAGAGAGCTCCCCGAGTAACAACTGCTGACATCTAGGAGGACGTGTGACTGGTTTGCTGGAGTCAGTGACCCCTAAGTAGTAGATTGATAGCGTCTTTTATACCCCACCTCTTCCTTAGTTGCTGCCACTTACTCTCTAAGACCCAGCGAAAGAGGAGCCCCAGGGCAGAGTGCTGGGCTGGAATCGGGACAGCTCCAAGCGGGGTGTGACCCTGGGCAAGACCCTTCCTGACCTTGGGACTGTGTCTCCATGCTGTCAGTGGAGGCAGTGGGACTAGCTGGCTTCCCAAGTCCAACCCAGGCCCACCATTCTGATGCAGATTAACCTGCTGACTCCACGGGGATGGGGAGATTCTTCCTGCTGGAGCTGCTGGTTGTGAGTTTTACACGGCTTTCCCTATCGGGGTGTAACCCCCGACGTTGGCTCTGCTTTGCAGCGAAGAGCGCCATGTAGGTGTGTCTACCTGCTGGTCCCTTAGGGTTTTCCCTTTGGGGATGTCCTTTCACACCTCCGAGTGCTGAGTGGGGGTGGAGGAATGCCTGCTGTTTGGCTCTCCCGAGACATTTTCCTTCCCCTTCGTGGGTTGGGATGCTTTAAACACAGGACCTGGGCATCAGTGCCTCCGTTCTGACCCCTTGTAAGCTGCTAGGGGATGTCCACTGGGGCTGCTGCGTGAACCTGTCTTCCCTGGTCCCCAAAGGCCGGGGGCCGGGCCTCCTTTGCCAGTGCCAGTCCCTGCCCAATGGAGGAAGCGAATTTCTTACACAGCCTCAGGTACCTCCCACCTCCTCTCGGGGCCTCCGTTTTCATATTTGTAAAATGAAAAGGATTGGATCATTCAGTCCCTTAAGATGCTCCTAACTCTACAGCTGATTTCATTTCTGAGTCTGTTTCAAGTCTCTCCCAGGGCCCTCATCTCCCCCATGTCTTGTACACATCATATCTACTGGTTGAGATTTTAAATGGCTTCAAACATCCCACCGGAGGGACATATCTCAGCCCACTGGGCTGAATGATATTTTGTTGGAATAACTTGCTATAAACACATAGTTAATATTGAAGTTTTATTTGTGAAATACTGCCTGAAAAAGGCAGAACAAAAAAAAAAAAAAAAAAAAGGAGGCATGCACTTGGTTAGAACATGGAGAAATGTGTTTAATTGTGCTTGCGAAGGAAGTCAGAGAGACAAGTTGAGTTTCTTACTCGGTGGATTCTTTTGGCTGTAATGTGGCTCAAGTTAATAATTTCTAAAAATTGTGGCTGATGAGACCAATGGGCCTTTGAAATTTCATCAAGGAGCCTGTGGGGCTGCCCTAAAATTTCATTAGGAAGAGACCAATTTAAAGATTAACTAATGTAAAGGATGCAGTTATCTAATTAATTACAGCAGGCCCATGAGGTAATGGAGGGGGAGAGGTTCCTGGCACGGAGAGAGAGTGCAAACAGGAGAGCTGGGGAATGCAGCATCGGCAGTGCTTCTGGGGCCGTGTTCAAGGGGAAAGTTCCCTTCCCCTGGGTCCCAGTGGCCTGGACTGTGAAGTCCAGACCCCTCCTTACGGATGGAATGGGTATAACCTTGAGATTCCGTTTAACTTCTCCCATATTCAAAATTCCTCAACAACCTTTTAATCACATTTAGTCTCTGTGAAAACCTGCCCAACAGGAAGAAGCACCCCTTGTACATGTTGCTGCTGAACTGCCCGATGTGCCTCCCAGTGTAAATAATGAGTGCAGCTCTAAGTTACAATGCTCACTGTGCGACAAGTACTTCAGGTGCTTCTAACGATAAAGTTGCAAGAGCCCTGCAAGGTGGGGGTTTGCTATTTCAGGGTTGCCACGAACAGCCATGCAGATTGTGCATTGCACAACTCCATTCACATTGGAGACTTTGTGATGGTATCCTTTGGGGTTGTATAGTGCACAACCTGAGCTACTGTACAGGTTTAATCACAATGTAACAAGACATCTACAGTGTCCTGTGCTGTTCTAAGCACTTATGTATATATTAGTTCATTTAATCCTCATACTCATCACGTAAGGTGTTGGGTTCAATATATATATATTTTTTTTGGTGTGGGAGTAGCTCCATGGGTGGGAATCGAACCCAGGCTGTGGTATTGAGAGCACCGAAGCCTTAACCCCTACACCACCAGGGAACCCCCTGGTGTTGGGTTCAAAATAAACCGTTCCATCATCTCACATTGTCAGTTGGGACATTGCAGTATATCGTCACATGGTCTCCCTGTCAGTCTTGTTGCCTGTGACTGCTACATGTACGTCAGAATGGAAGTATATTGAGTTTCTGAACCCAAGAACCTGAGAGCCAGGTCCCTGGGCATGATGACCAACCAACGCAAACGTTCTGGGAGGCTCTCCTGAGTCTGCCAAGGAGCCATTTTTCAAAATATCAGTCACCACGTTCACCATGTGCCACTGTCCCTTACTGAGGTAGTGGCACATGTTGCATATTTTTGGAAAGTGGGAGTATAAACTACTGTGAAAGATTACAATTGATCCCATGATAAGAAGAAACAATCTGATGATCCTCCCAAACCCTCACATCTGAGGTGACCAAGGAGGATGACAGGACAATCTTCAGATCATTTACCTTTTAAGCCTGGCCTCTGGCTGGGTTCGGCATATTGTGTCCCAGAAGGGGGACTGACCCATGTGGTCCTTTCAAAGGCTCAGGTCCTAGCTCCTCCTTCTAATTCACATGCTGTGTGAAGTGTGTGGCCACGTAGATGGCTACAGGAATCCTCTCACGGTTAAATGGGATGGGGCAGTAAACGATCTCTCCAACAAAAAGGCACACCACGTCCTGGGAATGAGTAGTGAGGGCCACCACTCACCCCCTGTGCGTACTTGTGAGGTGGCCGCCCTGGTCTTTCCCCTCTGCCCACTATCACCCACCCCCCACCGGTTTCCAGTGAAACAGGCACCCACCTCCCGCAGGTGGGGAGGGCTTCTGTCAGTCACGGCCGTCCATGCAGCCTCCACAGTTCTAAGAAGGATTGCTGTTGCTATGGTAACACTACCCAGCTTGCTGGCTGCACATTTCTGAGTGCAGATTGCATCCTGTCATCTAGTCTAAATGCCTGGGGCCAGCTGGATTTGAGGAGGACAGAGGGACGGCGGTGTTTCCTTTAGATTGTTCAACTTGTTCAGATTGGACAACTCATGTCCTTCAGCCGTTTCAGCTCGGTGGGAAAAAGCAGACCGGCTCAGGGTGGGCGGGGCCGTCCCTGCTTAGCTGCCGTCTTCCTGAATGTTCCCAGGCCCCTCCCACATGGGAATTGTCATCTGTAACCAACCCAGCCAGTCCTCCCAGAGGCCTCCAGGTCCTCCCCTCCCCAAGTCAGATCCTGAGCTAGATGGGGGGCTTATGTCAAAAGAACTGAAGGAGGAACAGAAAACCTGGTTCTTGGGGTGAACCCCCAGACTCCCCCGGCCCAGGAATTTGTCTCTTCACAGGGGCAACAAAAATGAGGTATACAGAATATAGCAGTCATTATTCTCATTTATTCCCAAATGCTAGGGATGGTCCCCCAATACTCTTAATTTTCCATAAGTCATGTCCAGGACTTCTTCGGGCCATTTATATTCACCCTACTTGTTTTTTCCCCTCCAGGTAAGTGTTTTGTCATAGTTACCTTGCTGAAAATTCAGGCTCTTTCACTAGGATCTTAAATTGTTGTACAGGTACTCATCACTTAATGACCGAGTTCTGTTCCTATGACTTGGTTGTTAAACGAAATGGTCGATAAGCAAGGAGCTTAAAGGTGATGCCTTGTGTGTTGTGGCACCCAAGGTATGTATTCTTCAACAGCGATCGTGCGACACCACACTTAGAAATGAAATATGTAGTCTTGCGTGATTGGAAACACTTCATGTAGTGAATTCTAACTGACCAGCAATGAGACAAAGACTGAGAGAGGGGATTCCCTGAGCTGGAGAACAGGTCGTGAGTCCGAGTGGTTGTTAAGCAGGTAAGTTGTTAAGTGAGAAGTGGCTGTAGTCCTTTTCCTAGTGATGCTCCTCCTTCCTAACCACTCCTCAGAGCCAAGGCAAACCTCTTTTCATTTTCCCTAAAGTGGGTTGCTGAGGCAGCTCCTCGAATGTCAGAGCCTGTGGAGATGGTGCCAGCAGGCGTGTCTTTTGAGAAAGCTCTGCATGGTGGCTTCAGGGCTGGCATTGGCTGCTCAGGGTTGCAGTCCAGTGGCCCACAAATACACACGTTAAAACCATTTGGAATTGATTGCTTTTAGATAAAACACGTGCACTCTTATTTGTCACAGTCTCCCAGGGCTATGTTGTTCTTTGACACTCTGGTGTGTCCCTACGTGGCGTGCTTGATTCACAAAGGCGTTCTAGTTTGCACCCAAGAACCCGTTACCCCTTGGTCAGTGGCAGTGTCTCTGAGCCCCGCTGTTAACCCTGCACTGAACTCAGTAGTCTCCTACTTGCTGACTTCAACTTTAGAGCCAAGGTCCAAGGCACGAGGCATTATTCACAGGTGGGTCAGAGGGTGAAAGAGGCTCTGCTTTAAGCGGGTACAGGTTCTCCCTCACATTACTAAAACACCGAGACAATTACAGTTCTTCTGACAAACATCTCAGGGAAAAGTAACTGATTTAAGGACGGCTTGGAGTCAGAGTCAGGCTGTCCTCTGACATAATGATGCCAGGAAGTTGGGGAGTGTTGCCACTGAGGGTATCCCAAGATACTGCTGGGCACCTGTGGAACCATCCACCTGGACTGGCCACAAGGTCAGGAGAGAGGTAGGAGGAGTAGCCCAGCAAGATCTGGGATGCAAGATGCCCCAAATTCACAGATCTGGGCTCCACAAACCGAGCCTTAGAACCTGGGAGGAGGAGCAGGAAGAGGAAAGGAAATGCAGAAGGGAGTAGACAGCTCTCTACCAAGGGCTCTTGGAGGAAGTCCATGGATGGAATTCAAAGGATCCATGAATTTAGGTGGGGAAAAGAAGCGCATCTTTAATTTCATCAGCTCCTAATGATAATGCTTCAGTGGTGAATGTAGACATACCACAATAGTGTTAGTGGAAACTGAGACTTTTCTGCCAACAGGAATCAGCTATTTTCATCATGACACAATTTTGTAGATACTTCAAAATAGTGTTTATATCTATCAGTAGTCTAAATGGTGTGTGAGACCTGTCTCCAGGTTTTATTTAATGGATTAAACACATGTATCACTGTATTACAAATTTAATTTTAGAAGCATTTTAATTATTTATAGTTTTTATATTATTTGTGATTATATATAGTTGTTATATGTATCATATATAAAAGCTAGTTTTTAAAAAAAATTCTAAACCTTTTATTTGTCCATTTAAAAAATTTATTCTGAGGAGTATCCCATGGGGATCAAAACAGTGCCAAAGGGGTACGTGTCACAAGGAAGAGTATAAACTACTCCTCTAGGTTTCACTTTCAAGTGAGATTCAACTTCTGGAACCTAGAGGTGAGGCCAGATTGGAAGGGAAAAGTCTTAGAAACCCCGTTCGGACACATCGGCATATGTGTCGAAGGATCTTAGGAAGGTAACACACCGAAGACGTAAGATTCTAATGGTGGCACTTTAGGCATGTGTGGAGAGATGTTTTAGAGTAAGCCTTTAAAATATCCATGCAAAGGGCCTCAACTATATGGGGATGGAAAGAGAACTGACTCTGGGTGGTGAACATATAACACAACACACAGACGACATATTGTAGAGTTGTGCACCTGGAACCTTTGGAATTTTTACCCCAATACAGTTAACAATAAAAAAGTCTCTGTAGAAAGACCACATAGGCAAACATCAACTTTACCACAGGTGGCTTTCAGTTCAGATGGGGTCAGAAGGGTGACAAAAGGAAGTAATGAGGGGAGATCTCCAAATCACCCCACTACAGAGTAGGGGGACACTATTTGTGAGGTTCTCCAATGTGCGCCTCTTACGCCTCTCTTTCAGGGGCCAGTATGTTGGAGACACTGGACTTCACTTGGAGTCCAGCAACCTCGGACCTACAGGACCCTCAGCATCCAAGAAGTCCCTCCTCCTTCCGGTGGCTGCAGCCTGCTGAGCCCTGAGCTGCGGGGGGAGATGCCGTGTGTCAGGAGGGTGCCAGGGGCCCCCTCCAGCCCACATCAAGGTCTCCTCTGGCTGGAGGTACAAACAAAACCATAGGCCAGGCTTCTGAAGTTTGACCAGAACATTCTTCAAAGAAGGAGTTTCCTGATTGCAGGTAGTAACTTATTACTGGGTCATAAAATCAATTTAGTGGATGTAGTGGATTCACAACGAGCATTAAAAAATAGAATAGAAAATAACGTGTGTCACACCTAGGTTACATATTATCTTGAAAACTGCTTTTGGTTTTCTATACGTGTAGGTGTGTGAGTACTGTGGTGCGATGTGATTTGTTTCTTACGGTGGATCTCAGCCAAGAGTTTGAAAAACAGTGCTGTCAGGATATCTCTGTAGCCCACAGAGAAATCACAGTAATCAGAAGAAAGTGTATCATAAAGTAATAATTGAATTCAAGGATGTAATAATTATTTTAATGAAAATTAGAAAAATTTAGCTCACCCAACCCATGGGAATCCCATCTATTCCTTAGTGTGAGGCTCAAATCAGGACCTCGCCTACCAGACCGTATTCATCAATGAGTAGTAGCCCTTTGATGACTATAGCCCAAAATGCAAAGAGGCTCCATGAAGGACCACATTTTGTGAGACCTGAGAAGGGAGAAGAAATGTAGTAGGTACAGTATCATGAAGACAGCAGGCCTCAGAGAGGGAAGGATCACAACCTACGAGTAAGTCCTTGTTTTATTTATTTAAACTTGTTTTTTGCCCCCTAAAATGGGGATAATTATGCCAGACTGGCCAGCCACCTGGGACCCACTTCCTGATCAAATGAGATAATGTACAGGAACGCTATGTACAGTGTAAAAAGCATGACAAATTATTGCTATCAACACGGGGAGGCGATTTTCTCCCCCATAGACCAAAGATCCTTAGCAAATTTTTGGAGCTGTTGGCATTACAATAAGAGGATGGGCTCCAGGCACACATTAGCTCTTTCCCTGGAAAAAACTCTAGTTCCTTCCAATCCAATTTCCAGGTGGGACCCAGGGGGTGGGGCAGCAGGTGCCCACGGAGCACAGTGCAGCCTGCTACCTGCGTTGAGGAGATTCCAAGAATGATGACCTAGTGCTGAGTCAGTTGTTCCTCTACGAGCAATTGGTTACCCTTCTCCTGCTTGACTGGCCCTGCTTATCCCTGGTGTGAACCACAGGGCTTTCGTCGAGATAGGTGCTGATGTACAGACCATCAAACATAGGCTGTGGTGGTCCCTGCTGCACAATTAGCCTGTGGGTCATCACCTTTGAGGCTGCTGATCCCCTCCGGAAGCTGAGCAGATGGAGAATAAAGCAGCCAGAGGGATGGGAAGGTGGGGTGAGCTACAGGTGTGGAAGAAGGCCTGTCCCCACAAGAAAGAGGATGAGGCAGTGCTGTGAGCTGAATTGAGTCCATGCAAATTCATATGTTGGAGTCCTAACCCCCAAGACCGCAGAATGTGACTGTATTTGGAGATGGGGTCTTTAACAAGGCAATTAAGGTAAAATGAGGTCATTAGGGTGGGCCCTGACCCAATATGACTAGTATCCTTATAAGAAGACATTTGGACCCAGACCCAGAGGGAAGACCACGTGAAGAGCCATTGGAAAAGGGACAGTTTGTGAGACCTCAGAGGTCATGCTGAGACATTTAGACAGAAGCCAACAGGACGAAGGAGTCTGGAGCTGAACAGGGAGTGGACATGGCTGACCTTGAGGAGGCACAGAGATATGGGATTCATAAGTGATGAGGTCTCCTGGGCTGCCACACCCTTCTCCTACAAGTTTCCTACACAGAGGACACCTCTGCTACTATCCCTTCCCACCCACCACAATCATGTCCAAAGCTACTTTTTCCTTTCCATACACGAACTAACCTTGGGAGCCCCCCGCCCCCAAAAAACTCCCCTGATTTTCACCTCACCTTTCTCTGATCTATTTTAATTAGGTTGACCAGATGTACCATTTTAAATGGGGACAAGAAATGATACTGTCCCATTTCAAATGGTATGTTTGGTCAGCCTAATTGTAATACCTAGCGTGTCTGTTCACCTCAGGACAGTCCTTGCTGGGACCAGACCAGGGCATCCACCACTTCACACACCTCAAGGTGTCTCTCCACTGATAGATCAGAGCCCTCTGTCTTTCGCTTATCTGAGGTATCTGCTTTTAACTCAGTGAGACAAAAGCACGCAGACCACCATAAGCACTAACTTAGAGGTTCTACCACCAGAAGGACTCATACCAGAGTTGCCTCCTGTAGGTCAGTGACTTCTGACTTTATTTTTATAACCACCAATTTGTGTACAAAAATATGGTGGCTTTATCCTGTTTGAACATGCCTTTTGCTCCCAGATACTTATTGCCTTGGCTCATGTTGTAATAAACCACTCCTTCTCCTGCCTGCTTCCTCAGACCCTCCCTGCATTGTCAAAGTCTCCTACATTTTTCACTTTTGTGGAAAGCTTTGTCTCAAACCACTAGTGCCCTCCCAGCCCAGTGTGGGCTGTGGTGTCATAGAGGATAGCGCTCTCCTAGCTCCACCATGACTCCCAAAACATGGCGTTCCTCTTCCTTCAGTCCCTGAGGCCAATCCTTCCCCTGTACCCTTCCTTGCTTCCCCTCCTCTGGGATGTTCCTCCAGTAACCATGCTTCCTTGGGAGTTTCAGCACTCCTTTCAATGGTCCCATCCTCGGTCTATGAACTTGGCCCATTTTTCTCATGACCCCGTCCAAACCACTCTTGACCCTCTCCTTAAAGTTAGTGACTTTTCTTCTCAAACTTAGTCTTTACTTCCTAGCTTCTACTCAGGCCTTTATTCCATTGTAGCTCAGTATAATCAAGCTTTTGGTCCCTGAGGACTCCACTAAAACTATTCTCGTTAGGGTCACCCATAATACTCTAATGCCAAGATTTAATAAATTCTCCTCCTAGCCCCTAATGTCCACTCTGTTTCATTTGATCTGTTGGTCACTCTCCTCTTCCATTAACTTTGTAATCATAGCATCACATCTAGTCATACACTTTATTATTTCTTTGTGGTTTCTTCTTTATGACAGAGCTTTGTGCAGCGATGTAAGGTGCTGGTGTTACCTCGTCCTTTTGTTGGCTATTCCCCAGGAGGCCCACCAAGCCTGGTAGTGTGGACCTGCTGTGGTGAAGTGAAGGAAAACTGAAAGAAAATGAAAAGGGACAAGAGAACGACCCATGTAAACAACGCTCTTAGTCAGACTTCAATTTTCTCTCAAGATGCTCCAGGAGAAAGGAGCATGGTCATTTTACTTGCAAAAATGTTAGTGAAATGCTCAACATACTGTCTGTTCTGCAGATTCTGTAACCCCTTGAGTCACAAAGCCTCCTGCGTGACCCAGGATAGCGTCAAACTGTTCCCTGGAAAAAATTTTTGAGAGGGTGTAATGGAAACAAATGATCTAGAATTAGCCAGTCCTTCCTCATATCCCATATGAGCCCCTTTTAGTCTTTCTTTTCCAGCTAGAATTGCTCTCCAAGTAGTTGGTCCCCTTATCCCGACTACTCAACCATTTCTCGTGGATCTTGTATTTACATGGCCCGTCTCATAAAGACTCTGCCTGTTTTGGCTCCATCCAGCTTGTATATGCAAAAAGCACATCAGAGATAACTCCCATCATGTGCAGAATTCTCAATGACAGCTTGGGAGACAGAAAAACCTCCTTTGGCTATTTTTTATTTTTTTGGTGGGTGGGAAATATAAATCGTTTTATATAGCTGCCTCCTTCTAACAGATTTGAACAATTTTTCCAGTCACTGTACATAGAGGAATTTATGTTTGAATAAGCATTTCCTGGAAGTACTTTAACCAATGGTATCATTTCTAGTAGCTTAAGTGACAAAGGACAAAGATGAAAAATATGGGAAAAGCTTTTTTGGAATGCGTTTGTAACTTGAGGGTAGATAGCTCTTTGATATTTCATAAATCACGGCTGTCTCCAACCCGCTTACATTCAGATCCTGTTCTTGTGCCTGGTGCTTCCAAGCTGGCCTCTACCTGATACGATTTAACCTCTCCCTCAAATTCATGTCTCTCTTATTCCAGGTGGGCACAAGACCCTGTCAGGACAGAGGGAAAATCAGTTTTGACATTTGTCTGTGGCTTTTCCTCTGCTACCCTTCTCTGTGCTTCCTTGTTTGCAGTCTCTCTACTGCCTTCTGTAAAGTGGAAAATTTTAATATCCTTCAACCCTTTACAAATTAACACAGAAATTCTGCTGACAAGCCTTACTCTTCCCAAGGTTTCAATCCCAGGACTCTTGAGCTGTGACAATTTAAATGAGCAAGATTTCCAGAAATTGATGAGTGAGGTTTTAAAAATGTCTCCTACAAGCAACCTGCCTGTGGAAGCATGCGTGTGCAGTGCAGTGGTGGTTGGGGAGCTATCTTTAAAGAGTAATTACAAATGGAAAGAGCTGGAAGAAACCTTAGGAACTAATTAGGCTGATCAGACCTTCCATTTTAAATGGGACAGAAAACAACTGTTCTATCCCATTTCAAAATGTACGGATGGTCAGCCTAGTCTCACTGGGCTAAATTCAAGGTGTCAATAGGCTAATCATATGTACTATTTGAAATGGGACAGTACCATTGTTTTCTGTCCTGTTTAAAAAGAGATGTCTGGTCAGACTAGAACTAACCCACCAACAAGCACATTTTAAAGATGAAAAAAACAGAGATGAGGAAGGTTGGGCCATTTCTTCAACATCATAGTGTCAACTGTCACTTAGGTCTCTTGACTTCAAACCCAGTATTCTTTCTTATTTCATAAGGCATTAGGGTACAGGGTATGTAAGAATGATCAGGTGCTGATGAAAAAGCTAACAGAGCTCATGGTGGAAAGAACTGTCAGGTATCACTCTAAGTCTGTTTAGCACAACTATTTGGTTTACTTGCTGCCCTTCGCTGTTTTGCCTGATAGCTTTCTGGTGGCTCTACCTCTCCTTTCTCCCCTTCCCAAAGATTAAATCTACTGTAGGAGGTCCATATTATTTAAGAATAAATTCAGCTTTTATTCCAAGCAAGAGGATAGATATAAGGGTGGGGTAACTCTTAAGTCAAATCCTGTAATTACATAGAACAATTAAAATCCACTTAGTCATTCTGCCTTCTGACCAAGGTAGAGTAGACACACTTTTCCTCATTCCTCCCACTGATTACAACAGAATACCCTGAATATTATGTATAAAACAGACACAAAATGTTTCTGAAAGGAGGAGAACATAAGGCAGTCCAGCTTAAGATCCAAGGAACAACATGACAGTGAATCCTTTGGGTTTTCTTTTCATGTCTTGGAACCCAGACTTGGCCAGGGCAAGCCATCAACCAGGAAATGCCAAAGGGCTTAGATGATGAAGAGCCTGAAGAAAAGCCTACTCTCCTCAGGTGAAGGACCAGGAAAGGGCAACTTAGGGAGACAGAAAACTTAAACAGTAACTACCCACCTTCAGCCAAACACAACAGAAAAACTACAGCCCCTCTTCTTGGCAAAGATTGACAGGGGAGTTCAGATTTCTATGACACAGCAGTAATAAGGGTCCTCAACACCACACCATGTCAGTGGAGGCCACATGGGGTGTAGTGAGGAGGTACCTCTGTCCCTCTCACCCAGAATGATATCTACAGGGAGGCTCAGGAGGGAGCCTGAAATTCCACCTCCATCCAGCAGTAACAAGGAAGGTTTCCCTCTCCATCCTCCCTCCCCAATCAGCACGGTGTCAAAGATGTCTGCTAAAATAGGAAATTTAGATAAGACCCAGAGTTTCATAACACAATAGCCTCAATTACAAAATTCGATTTAAAAAATCATTTATCATATCAAGAACCAGGAAAATCTCAACTTCAATGAGAAAGAACAATCAACAGAAACCACCATTGAGATGACACAGATATTAAAATGATTTAACAAGCCCTCTATCAGCCATCACAGTAGTCATTAATAAACAAATATTAACACATACATGCTTAAAACAAACGAGAAGTGGGAAGTCTCAGCAAAGAAATAGAAGATATACAGAAGAACCAAATGGAAAGTTTAGAACTGAAAAATAGAATGATTGAAATTAAAAACTCAATGAATGGACTCAACAACAGGATGGAGGAGACAGAGGAAATAATAAACCCAAAGATACAATAGAAATTACCCAATCTAGACCAAAACAAAACAAAACAAACAAAAAACCGGAACACCAGAAACCTGTGGCTCTATGACAAAAGATCTGATATTTGTGTCAGTGGAGTCCCAGAAGGAGATGAAAGAGTGGGGCTGAAAAAACAAAGAAATAATGGTTGAAATATTTTCAAATTTGGTAAAAGACATAAACATATAGATTCAGGAAACTGAGTAGCTCCAAACAGGAGAAACCTAAAGAATACTTACTAAGACACATATTCAAACTCCTGAAACTTACACAGAAGAAATATTGAAGGTATCAAGGGAAAAATGACACCTTACCTACAGAATAAAAGCAATTTGAATGATAACAGATTTCTCACCAGAGGCCATAAAGAAGTGGCGCAACATTTTTCAAATGCTGAAAAAGAACCATTGACACAGAAGTCTACATCTAGTAAAAATAACCAGGAATGAAGGGGAAATAAAAACATTCTTAAATGGAGGAAAATGAAGAAAACTTATTGCCAGTGGACTTACCTGAAAAAAATGTTATTGAAACAGAAATGGAATAATAAAAGAAGAAATTTTGGAACATCAGGAAAAACAAAAGAAAAATGAAGAGTAAAAAGGTGCTAAGTACAATACACTTGTCTTCTTTTGAGTTTTCTGTATTACATTTGGTTGAAGCAAAAAATATAAAATTGTTTGCTGTGGTTCTCAACGTGTGTACAGAAAATATTTAGGGTGATGACATTACATACAGGAGAGGATAGGGAAGTAGAGTTTTTATATTTCACTCAAACTGGTAAAATGATGACACCAGTAGATTGCAATGCTATGTTTATAGTATGTAATAACTGGAGCAACCACTAAAAAAAATTTATAGAAAGAGAAACATTAAAAAACACTATAGATAAATCAAAATAAATTTTTAAAAAATGTTTAAGTAACTCACAGGAAGGCAGGAAAAGGAAAGCAGAGAAATAAAAACCAGAAAACAAAAAATAAAATGTTGGACTTAAGTCCTAAGATATCAATAATTACATTAAATGTAAATGCTCTAAATATATCAATTTAAAGACAGATTGGCCATGTGGATAAAAATACATGATCCAATCATAAGTTGTCTATAAGAAACTCACTTCAAATGATGATATAGGTTGGCTGAAAATAAAAGGATTGAAAAAGATATATCGTGCAAATGTTAATCAAATGAATGCCAGAGTAGCTGTATTAATTTCAGAAACAGTAGACTTCAGAGCAAAAAGAATGACCAGGGACAGAAAGAGACATTACCCGATGATAAAAGGATCAACCCACCAAGAAGACACTGCAATCCTCAATGTGTATGGACCAAAGAACAGAAAAATATGTGAAGCAAACACTGATAGAACTGAAAGGAGAAACAGATAAATGCACAGCTATAGGTGGGAGACCTCAGCACTCATCTCCCCACAATTGATAGAACAACTAGACAGAAAACTGTATCAAATATATCAGCACAAATACAGCATGCAACAGCACTTACAATCAACAGGATCTAATAAACATTTATAGAACACGTTGCCCACAACAGTAGGATTCACATTCTTAAATGCCCGTGGAACATAGACCATGGTATATCACATTCTGGGACACAAAAATGACCTCAGCAAATTTTTAAAGATTGAACTCTTTCAGAGTGTGTTCTCCAACCACAATGGAATTAAATTAAAAAATTAAAAAAAAAAGATAAAATGAAAATCTCTAAACACTTGGAAACTAAATAAAACACAGCTAAATAATAATCCATGGTTCAGACAGGAAATCCCAAGGCAAAAAAAAGTTACACACACACACACACACACACACACACGTGTGTATCTAAGTGTGTGTGTGTGTCTGTGTATGTCTGTGTGTGTCTCTCTGTGTGTGTATATATATATATATATACACATTTACATATGTATGTGTAAACACACACATATACACTAAAGCAATACTGAATGGGTAATGTATAGAACGTAAAATTTACAATAGAAAAGAGAAAAAGTCTCAATCAATAATCTAAGCTTCCACCTTAAAAATCTAGAAAAAGAACAAAACAAACACAAAGCCAGCTGAAGGAAAGAAGTGATGCAGATAAGGGTAAAAATCAATGAAATTGGAAGCAGCAAAACAATAGAGAAAAACAATAAAACAAAAGCCGTTTTTTAAAAACTATTAATATAGTTGACAAACCTCTAGCAAGACTAAGAAAAAAAAAAAAGAAAGAGGACTGAAATTACTAATACCAGAAATGAAACAGCAGCTATCCCTAACTACAGACCTTGCCGATATCAAATGGATAATATGGGAACACGAGGAACAACCCTCCATATGTAAATTTGACAATTTGGGTAAAATGGACCAATTCCTCACAAAGCACAAATTACTACCATTTACCCAATATAAAAGAGACAATTTGAATAGCCCTGTCACTATGAAGGAAATTGAGTTTGCAAGTTAAAAAGTCCTGACGAAGAACTCTCCAAGACCAGATAGTTTTACTGGCAAATTTTACCAAATGTTTAATGAAGAATTAATATTAATTCTACACAATCGGTTTCAGAAAGTAGAAGAGAAGAAACAGTTCTCAATTCAATTGAGAAGCCAATATTACCTTGATACTATACTAACACCAAAGAAGGTACAAAAAATAGAGAACTTAGGACCAGAATCCCTCATGAATATAGGTGCCAAAATTCTTAATAAATTATTAGCAAATGGAATTCAGCAATATATTAAAAGAAAAACAACAACCCCAACCTCAAAAGGTCACACACTATTTAATTCCATTTCTACAACTTTTTCAGAATGACAAAATTATAGAGATGGGGAACAAATTAGTGGTTGCCAAGGATTAGGGACGTGATAATGGTGGTGATGGTGAGGTGTCACTAGAAAATGGTAGCATGCCGGAGGTTTTGGTGGCGATGAAATAGTTATGTGTCTTGACTGAAGTGATAGTTACATGAATCTACACACATGATAGAATGGCATAAAACTACATCTATGTCGTACCAGTGTTTCCTGGTGTTGATACTGTATCATAGTTACATAAGATATAACCATTAGGGGAAACTGGGGAAGGAAAACATGGGACTCTGTACCATCTTTGCATCTTCCTATGAATCTATGATTATTTTAAAGGAAAGAATTTAAAAATAGTCCATATTTCAGCCAATAGACTCATGATTCCAGGCTTTTCTCTACTCTTGGTCAGGTCTCCAAGGCCAACCCCTTGCTGTTTCAATGTCTTAGGGAGTGTCATTTCCCACAAAATATTTCCTTAGTCTTAATATTTGCAGCTGGTCCTTCCAATTAATCAATTAGAAATCTGCATCAAGGTACCAATGAAGCCAATTTTGGATCCTCAGTCTTGAGGCAGGTTAGGTAGCCTAGGGGACTGATGCCCTCCAGGATACAATGTGAGGCACCTCCCTAGTTTGTTTCAGTTTCACAAGAAATTGTATCAGGCACCTGCAGCTGGAGAAAAACACAAACCAGTTTCATCTGGCAAAGCCAATAACCATGACAAGGACCTGAGCTTTAACTAATTATATGTCATGATAATGTTATTTGCACTGTGGTTACTACAACTCCCATCATGCACTTGATGCCTTGAGAAACCAAATAAAAACAAAAGAACGAGAAACTGGGGGTTCCACCTACCGGGAAGAGACAGATAAACTGCGTCAATGCCATGTCTGTAAGTCCTGCTCCTGGGAGGGGTCAAAACCCGTGATAGGGACTTCTTTGGGGTTACTCAACCTCTGAGTTCACCCGTCCTTTCACCTTAATAGATTCCCTGTGCTTTCCTACATCTGTCTTGCCCTTGAGTTCTTTCTTGAGTGGAGCAAGAACCTGGTCACTACTGCTCTGGGTGGAATCCTCTCTTCGATATCCCTGTGAGCCTCTGGTGACAGCTTCTAAAGTCAACGTTTGCCCTTCCTCTCTTTGGTTTCTGCTTCACCATCTGGGAAGTCGAAACCAGAAAAGCGATGGAGAAGAAGGTTATCGGGGTAGCGTCAGGCCTGGTATGCCAAGGCGTCATTGGTCTCACTCCCAGACACATTCCTGATCTCAAGCCAGAGGTTAGGTTTTGGGTTTGGAGTCTCAGCTGTGAACTTGAAAGGTAAAGACAAGCCAACTCTGCTGGCTGGAGAGCAGATGCTGGGTGCCCAAAATGTGAAAGCTGGAGGCTGGACATGGGGCTGAGGCAAAGAGGAGGCTAGGGATACCAGGTGCAGAGCAGCACCCAATGACTTCTGGAATCCATCTCTTATTGGGGCCCTAATTGCTCTAAGAATAAAATGCCGAAAACAGCAGGTTCCTACAAGGCATTCTCACTGATTCCTAACAACCACCCTTGAACCATTGTTATGTTACACATAACAGTGTTACACAAGGCAACAGGGTGCTTGCACAGGCATGAATGCACTTGAGTCTTCCAACCCATGTGCACTAAGTCACCAGGGTGGAGTTCATAGCTTAAGTAAGTGACCAAGACCAGAGTGGACCACACAAGGACACTGTTCATGAGGATTTGGGACAGTGTAGACAAAGATTTTCTTTCACCTCGACCACTGCATGCCTTCTGACCATGCCTGAGAGTTCTTGGAGAGAAGGGAAAAAGGAATTCATAATCGGTTCACAAAGGCTAACTTTTGAAATCTCTATTCCCTCGAAGGCTGATTCACTCCCAGGCCTACATTTAACCAAGAAGCAGAACCATTCATTTTATTTCCACTAAAGCAGCTTCCTAGAAGTTAAGCTACTCATATGCCAAGATATGTCTCCAATATCCTAGTCTAGGGCTTTCTTTTCTTCTGTTATACCTCAAAGTTTGTCTCCATGGAGAAATCCTGTTGTCCATCTCCCTCCAACCTTAAGAGCCTAGTAATGCAATCCTGTGTAGGAGAAAGAGGGGCACAGGTTTGGTCAGCTTTATTGGTTGCTAAAACTGGGTGATGGAGCGGCCCGTCCCTGCCTAAGCACCCATGGATGGCTCGATCCTCTTTCACCAGTAGGTTGACTCCTGTCAATAATCTCATTACAAGTGAGACTTAGTGTAGTCACCAGCATTCAGGTTCTTCATCTCCTCACCTCAATAAAAGGTTAAGACTCAGCTTGTGATACTGAGTCCCTCCTTTTTGTAAGCACAGGAGGTGAGCTTGCACAGAGCCTGGAGGGCCCAATGTAGAAGTCAGGCAACAGACATGAAGGTAGTGAAGCCATGAAACAGCCTCAGTCCATCTGAATGAAGTCAGGCATTTTCCAGGCTTAGCAATTGAGATTCCAAGTGCCAAGGATAGGGTTCTCCCAGAAATAGCCAGTAGATGCTTGGAACTATCACAACTCTGAAGCATCAACTCTTTCACCGCCTTTGCAGCATATCTGCATATATTTGATCTCCAAATTCCATGGGGCTGAGTAAATTCAGCATAAGGACAAGCACTTGTACATGAAACACACTTTATATTAATGAAAAATGCTCACATATACTATGCTCCATTGATCCCCAACCAATCTCATGAAGTAGGCACAGCAGGGCCATAGGAATAAGAGCAATGCCCATTTGCAGGATGCAGACTTCATTGTCTTAAGCAAGGACAGTCCTTGTCAACCCCCTCTGCTATCCCCCAGTTTGAAACACTCTATTTTTATTTCCTAAGGAGCTATGCCTCAATGTTAAACCAAAAACTATCCCTACTATCCCTAGTGTAAGGAGTTTTAACTCATTCGATGAGAGAAACATGAAAATCATTCATAAATAGATGTGCTTCCTATAACTTCTTTTCAATAGATGTCACCAAATAACTTAATTCCTCAGTAAGAATTTCTAACTGATCAAATTGTGCCTTGAAAATAGCTAGGATTTTTTTTTTTTTCTTTTCATTTTCTTTTCTTTTTTTTTTTTTAATTCATTTTTATTGTTAGACTTATTGGGGTGACATCTGTTAGCAAGGATTACATAGGTTTCAGGCATACAATTCTACAGTGCATTGTCAACCTGATGTATAATAAGTTCACCACCTAATGTGACTTCTCTTTCCATCACCTTATATTTAGCTTGTTTGTTTTTATAGTTTTAGCGTCAATAGGAACCAGAGAAAGTTGAGAGAAAAGATGGTTAAATACAGCGCCTGGAGTTGGATGGGCAGAAATAAGTAAAAGATCTGCAGGCCATTGCTAACCACTCCTGGCACGTCTACTTAATCCTGGGAAGTACTAGGACACAGAGCTTCACTGATACTCAACATTTACTTCTGGGCAGTCTTCAGAATCGTGGAGAGTCAGGGGTCAGAACAGAGGAGGCTGGTTAAAAAAACAAAGGTCTATAATTCTGTGGTAAGTTTTAAGTAGGAAAAAATAATCTATTATATAATAGCCAGAATGCTATAAGCAGGAATTCCAAATTCCTATTCAATTGCACCAGCTATCATTGAGTAAATAGTACCAACTGTGTATTCGGTACTATTCTACAGCCCTTTCAAAGTCTGGTTTAAAATATTTCCTTTGGAATGGGTAATTGTGCATTAAAAATTCAAAATTTTGAGTGGATGATTCATGATTGAAAAATTGAAAGTGTGCAAGGAAAAATTATTCCCAAAATTCAGTTTCCCATCCCAGCAGACACCTGTATTAATAGTCTCTTTTATGTAGTGTGGACGGGGGGATGCCGATAGAAAACATACTCTTATTTATCCACCACCTTTTTAGAGAATGAAAGTAATTTTACATATGAAAGGTTAACTACTGCTCAATTTGACTCCCTACTTAATATAGCTTTAAGATTTCAAAGAACCAAAAGGAATTTTCCTTCCCTTATGACTGATAGTATTTCCTTGCATGGCTGTCCCATAACATAACCAGTCCCCTACACATGGCATTGTTTTACATATTTTGCTGTTATAGTAGACTGTCAGCTGGCACCCATGGGGATGGTGGATGCCAGAGAAATATAAGTAGACTCTCTGTTAACTGGACCTCAAGCAACCAGCACTCTCAAGCAACTGGCAAAATTTCAAGCAACAGGAAAAAAGTTTTGCTGGTCACTTGAGAGTGCTGGTTGCTTGAACTCCAGTTACCGGAGGGTCTACTCCATAAGCAATACTGTAATGAATTGCCCCTTAACATTCATCATTTCAGAACATACATGTCTTTTAGGTAAGTTCTCAGCGGTGGAATTGCTTTTCCATGTTTGTAATTTTGATAGACATTCCCAGCTTGCCTTCTCACCAAGCGTGTGTCAATATCAAGCCGTCAATCTTGGCCGATTCTCGGTAGTCAGAATGGCTACAATGAAATAGAGTAATGACGTCAAATCCTGGGAGACGATGTGGAGAAACTGAATCACTCATAGATTGCTGGTGACAATGAGAAAAACGGGGCACACGGTTTAATTTCTTTAACCTTTTTATTTTGAAATAATTATAGATTTGCAGGAAGTGGCAACAAACACGTGCGGAAATAGATGTTCCATGCACCCATCACCCACCCTCTTTCAATGGTAACTATAGCACAGTACCTAGGGCAGGAACTTGACATTACTGCAATCCATAGAGCTTATTTACATTTTTCAGGTTCAGCATGTGCTTATTTGTGTGTGTATTTGCTTTCATGCAACTTTATTACACGTGCAGCTTCATGCAACCATCACCGTGATGGACATACAGACTAGACCGTCACTACGAGGCTTTCTTGTGCCTCTACTTTGTAGTGACACCTGCTCTCTTACCCTCATGTTTTACCATAACAACCAGTATAATTTGGTTGTTTCAAGAATGTTCTGGAAGGTTATGTCACCATTTTACAGTGTGCGATCTTTTGCAGTGGGCTTTTTTTTCCCCACTCAGTACAATCTTCTTGAGATCTATTCGTGTTCTCGCATGTTATCAATAGTTTGTGCCTATTTATTACTGAGTAGTAGTACTGAAAGTACCACGGTTTGCTTACCCTTGTGCCCATTGAAGGACCTGGGGGTTGTTTTCAGTATTTGGTGAATTTCAATAAAACTGCTATGAACATTTGTGAACAGCTTTTATGTGACCATGATTTCATGTCTTTGAGATAAATTCCCAAGAGTACGTATGTCTGGGTAACTACATGATTAATTTTAAAAGAAATTGTCAGACTAATTTCTAGAGTGGCTGTACCATTTTACATCTTTGCCAGCAATGTATGAAAATCTAGTTTCTCCTCATTCGCACCAGCATTTGGTGGTGTTGCTATTCTTAATTTTGATCATTCTGATAGGTGTGTAGTACAGTTTTGATTTGCTTGTATCTAATGGTTAATGATGTTGAATGTCTTTTCATGGGTTTATTTACTATCTGCATATCCACCTTAGTGAAATGTCCATTCACATATTTTGCCCATTTCCTAATTGGACTGATTTTTTTTCTTCTACTCTTGAGTACTGAATTATTTATATATCCTACGTACAAAAACTTTGTTGAATATGTGGCCTGCGAATATTTTCTTCCAGTCTGTAGCTTATCTTTTTACCCTCTAATGAGGGTCTTTGGCAGAGCAAAAGTTTTTAATTTTAAGTCCAATTTATCCATTTTGGCTTTTATGGATCATGATTTTGGTGTCTGTAAGCTTTTTATCTACCTTTAGGTATCAAAGATTTTTCCATTGTTTTTCCTTAAAGCTTTATGGTTTCATGTTTTACATTTAAAGCCAAATACATTTGGAGTAAGTCTTGTAGGTTTGAAGTTTAGGTCAAAGTTCATTTTATTTTTTGCCTCTAGATGTTAGTTGTTCCAGTACCATTTGTTGAAAAGGCTGCCCTTTCTCCACTAAATTGCTTTTGCCCCTTTGTCAAAAATCAATGGGGCATTTTTGTGGGAATCGATTTCTGGGTTCTCTATTCTGTCTCACTGTTCTATGCATCTATTTCTCCAGCAATACCACACTCTCTTTATTACCATAGCTTTACAATAAGCCTTAACATTACGTAGAGTGATTCCTCGTGCTTTGTTTTGCTTTTTCAAATTGTTTCAGCTCTTCTAGGTCCTTTCCTTCCCAAATAAATTTTTAGACTAAGCTTGTGTATGTCTATAAAATACTTTGCTGGGAATTTAATAGGAGTTGCATTAAACCTGTAGATCATTTTGGAGAGAATTGACATCTTTACTATGCTCAATCTTCTAACCCACGAATATGGTATCTCCCTCAGTTTTACTTAGGTCTTCTTTGATTTCTGCCATCAGCATTTTATAATGTTTAGCATATAGATCCTATTATTATTTTGTTGAGTTTATACCTAAATATTTTATTTTCTTTGGAGTGAATATAAATGGGATTGTTTTAAATTTTGGTTTCTACATGCTTGTTTGTAAATAAAAATGCCGGTGATTTTTTTGTGTTCTTCTTGTGACCTGCAACCTTATCAAACTCATTTATTCTAGGAAATTAAGAAAAAATTCCTTTGAATTGTCTATAGAGACAATCATACCACCTGCAAATAGGACTGGTTTTGTTTTTTCCATTCCAGTGTACGTTGTCTTCTATTTCCTTGTCAAGATTTAATCTTCAAGTCCTGTAATTGTGATTGGGAATATGTTGACTTGTTTGAAGAGTCACTGGAGGAAACTCCTGCTTTTAAATGGATATATTTACATCCTGGATCAGAAAGTATTGAAATTGAGAAGCTCTATAGTTTTGAAGCATTTAAATTTAGTGAAACATCCCAAAGCAGCAAAGACAATTTGTTTACGCAATTTTGTCTTGGGAAGATATTTACTGAAGAAAAGTATCAGTAAGGATAACAAATGAAGTACATTTGGAAATAGTTACATATAATATTTATGGATTTTAATTTCAAAAAATAAAATTTAGAATATTCTACACTTAGCAGATGTGCTCTGACCTTACCCAGTACTTCAGCACCTATAGAAAGTTTATTTTTACAATCAAAATTATTTGGCCAAGAGAACAGTCAATTCACCTATCCACCCCAAGTTTATTACTGTAATATGCAACGTTGAATTGCAGGCTAAATATTGAAAATAATATATCAAAATAAACTCTTTTTTTCAGAAAAATACAGTGCCAGATAATGATTAAGAAACTAGTTAATAGCTGTGGGTATATATACCAAAGACAATTGTTCTCCTTGTAATTTGTAAATGTTTAACTATCAATATAAAACTTCGATTCTGCTTTCATGCAAATAGATTATATGTATATTTTTAGAAAATATGTAACTTAAAATAGTTTAAATAGAACCATTTCAGTTTTGCCACTTTAATAAAAGTCAATATTGGTCCATCTAGTTTCAAAAAGTTTTAAAATTTAAACTATTTTTAACATTTCCTTTTACTCTAAAAAAGTGTCCTGGTTTGGACATTAAATTACATAAATGTTAATTGTAGTTGAAAAATTAAAAAAAGGAGGAAAATAGATGAAGGGGAATAAGAGGTTCAAATTTTCAGGTATAAAACAAATACGTCATGGGGATGTGATGTACAGCATAGGGAATACAGCCAATGATATTGTGACAGCATGGTACAGTGTCAGATGGTTGCTGGACGTACCATGGTGATCACTTCTTTAGGTAGATAAATGTTGAGTAACTATGGTGTACACCTAAAACTGGTATAATGTTGTATGTTAGCTATGTTTTTAAATAAAAATCTTTTAAAATAAAAATAATAATAATTACAAAATGAAAAAATTACAACAGTCACCTTCAGTATAACTTAACTTTGAAATCACAGATGCGTTCAGCATTGACATGCTAACACAGAACTCTGAAGTAGGTATAAGGGTAAGGAATTATCAGGTAAGAAGCACCTAGAATGCTAGGTGCTGGGAGTCCCATAATTCGCTTCTTTTTAGTAACAACAATTGCCAACTAAGTGTGTATCTATGCTGTCCCCAGTGCAACACCAGTGAAGAAAAATCTGATGCTGTACCAGCTCCCAGGATACCCCATGACAATCAGCCAGTACATGCAAAGGCATGGGTGCCAAGCAGTGACCCAGAGTGTTTGTGGAGTTTATCTAAGGGTCCCCTGTCCCAGTGCTTTCCCAATGCAAAGACCAGGAAGCTCCCACTTGCATTGAAGGCACTAACTTAGAAGAAAACAAAGATGGGATGTTAAAAACAAAGAAAAGAAACCGTTATGCTGAAATTCTAGTTGGTAGATTGGAGAGGTGTGTTCCTTTCCTGGGGCTGCTGCTACAGCATGGTATCACACACCAGGTGACTGAAAACAACAGAAATGTATTTTCTCACAGTTCTGGAGATCAGAAGTCCACAGTCAAGGTGTTGACAGGGTTGTGCTCTCTCTGAAGCCTCTAGGGAAGCAGGGGTCCTTCCTTGCCTCTCCCAGCTTCTGGAAGCCCTTGACATTCCTTGGCTTGTCGTCGATCTCTGCCTCTGACTTCACATAGCCTTCTTCCCTCTGTGTCTCTTCCTCTTCTTATCAGGGCACCAGCCATATTGGATAGAGGGCCCACCCCACTCCTGTACGACTGCATCTTAATGTACATTTTAGTTATATCTAAGAAGACACTATATCCAAATAAGGTCACAGTCACAGGTACCAGGGGTTAGAACTTTAGCAAATCTTTCTGGAGGACACAATTCAACCCACAACAGGAGGTTCAATAATTCCAGTCAAGAAAGCCCTTGTTGGTGAATAAAAAAATGTGTTACACTCAGAGAAAGGGTGCCTTCAGAAACCTTAGAGACACCGGCATATCAGCTCAAGACAGAGAGAAACTTGAAATACCAGAAAAACTTTGGTGAATTTGTAATGGCCAGCAACATAGCAATAAAGAATATCTTCGGATTTCTTAGAAGAAGCTACCATAAGACAAGTTTTCTTATTTCCAAAAGAGATTTTGAATGATACGTAAAGTCTACTGTTTGGAATGGATATGACCAAAGCCCTGTTAAGATAAAACAATATTATGTACTCATGTGTGTCATTTGAAATACCTAATACCATTACCAAAGAAAATTTAAATGCAGGCCCAGTCACGTATCCAAAGAATCAGGGACACACTGGTCTTCCCTTTGGAAAATTTCCCTAGGAAACATGGAGTAGTTCGTATAAATATGCTGACATCTTTCAACAGCTGTTAGGACTTGTTCTGGGTGTTAACACAGCAGGGAACAATCAGAATGGAACAAGAAGAAGTGATTGACATGCTGACACACTGCTGTAAGAATTGCAGTGGGAAACAATTACATCGCTCAAAGAACACTTCACAATTGGGTAGAAAGAGAATTATGCCAGTGCTGGAAGATTTCACAGCTGTACTTTCAAACAAACCTGGAAATGCACATTATAGGTACGGGAAACAAAAGAGCCTATTATTTTGTCTCCTTTTAGTTAAGTGGTAAAGTACTAGGAGGTGGCAGGAAAGATAATTCTAAAGGGCAATTTAGCTTCCTGTCAGCACCTGGGTCTCACTAGTTGTCATTTCCAAATGTATAACTACCTACTCCAAAAAAACCCCCCCAAAAACCAGTCAGGGTTAGGCTTCGTCTATTATAGAATGTTCAAATGAACTCAGCCTGATGATTCTTCCCTATGCCCAGAATGGTTATTTTACTGTATCGATTCAGGGCTCAGGAAGTCTCTAGCATCAATTTCTGGGAAGACTTTTGGTATATGACTGAAGGGTCAATAAGAAAACAATCTGACTTTGGAACACTAGGTGGGCAAATTTAAACAAGCTCCTAGGATTGTTCAAAATTTAAGTAATGGTGATAAACACAACACGGTAACTTAGTGCTTCGCGCTGTCCTCTGCATGAAGACAGGTGCATAAGGTGCATGCACATCGTGTTTGGGTTATTAAGCTCTCCTCTCTAACTCCTGACCAACCTTCCTCTCCACCCTGCTGTGAGATACAGGCCTAGGACCCTGCAAACCGCATTTTCCTTTGGCAGCTGGCTCCTTCTGAGGTTCAGTCTCTGGGACGCACTAGAGGGAGACTGGAAGGCTGCCCTGTGACCAGGCGCTTGGCAGGTTTTGGGTCTGGTTCTTAGGTCTGTTAATTCAGCAACTGTTGTTCACCCCAGCTGGCGTCAGTCGGTTCCAGTTCTATCCATACTTCTAGAACCAGCTTTGCAGTACTCTCTCAGACCCACCAGCCCAGCCAGCTAGTGTCCTTTGCTCAGGTGTCTGAGTCTTACACACAGGGGTCCTCATCTAAGAGACCCAGTAGCAGCAGCAGCAGCTGGGGGGCAGTCCCTCCTTGGAGATGTTGAGAGACCAGCACCTTGCCCAGAGCTCTTAACAACCCTAGTGTCACCCTTTTACTCCCCCAGCCCGATGGGTGTAGGGTAGCATTCTCCCTTTGCCCTTCACTTCTCCAGTATCACTTTAACCAAGTCCTTATATTAAATTTCTTCTATTAACAAACTGGTGCTGAATCTCTTTTCCTGACTAGACCTCGACTGAAAGGCATCTATATGTTAATATAATTCCCCTATGTGCTCACTGCACCATTGGATTTGATGTGTCTGTAGATCATTTGCTGCCCTGTACAGCTATAAGGCTTAGAAGTACACATATGTGTTTGCACGGGGCTTAAATGCATCATTATGCCAGCAACTTAGCCCGTGCCTCAGAGCCCTCACCTAAGTCATGCCCTGGAGTGTTTAACTACTGCCTGGCCTGAAGATGTCTTACAGCATGTGCTCGGTCATTAGCCAAATCTTTCCATGAGTACATTTCCTGCACCAATGGCACGGCGACTTCTGATCGCAGCTTTGAAGAACACTCAGCTTACCTTTGATTATTTGGGTATCCAATCCAAGCTCAGTGAATTATTGTCTTGGGAGAGCCGAAGGTAAATGTTTGAGACTCAAGGGAAATGGATGTAGTAATCTGTACTGGAGAGAAGGTGCCATGATAAAAAACAAAGGGCCTTTCAATAACCAACAACCAGGGCAGATCGCTCCTTGGGTGAGCATGCTGTTGGAGCTGTGCTCTCCATTTGGCTACAGCCAGACCATTCTGCAATTTAACCCAGAAAGGAAAACCAGATACAGCCACTCCTCACTTAAGGACCTACTTGTTTAATGTCCACTGGGACTTACAGACCAGTTCTCCAACTTGGGGAATCCCCTTTCTCACTCTTTGTCTCATTCCTGCAGTCTATTAGTATTCACTACATGAAGCGTTCATAATTATACACGACTACATATTCATTTATAAGTGTGGTGTCACGTGATTATGTATTGAACACTACATATCTTATGGTGCCACGACACACCACGAGACATCTACCTTAAAGCTCCTTGCTTAGTGACCAATTCACTTAATGACCTAGTTGTAGGAATGGAACTTGCAGTTAAGTGAGGAATGTCTGTATGCAAAACATAGGAAGCTCTGACCCCAGAACACCTTTCTATCACTTATAATGGCTGTAAGATGTAGGTTGAATAGCAACACTCCTTCACATGCACTGATGTGACATGGCCAGTGCTCTGTTTTTGAGTAAAAAGTTTTGACTCACAAAAGAACTCATGTAATCTCTGAGAGCTTTAACAAAACAAACCTTATAAACACGAACAATAAATCACAAATAAACTTTGATCAAGCAAATATGACAACCGTGAACAGAGACTCAGAGATTGAAAAGCTTCCACGTTGAAGAATGACCCAGGAAAAAGCAGTGGGAACCCAGATAATAAGTAAGTTTTATACAAGAAGTAGATGTTGCACTCAAAAGAACTGTGTGTTTGAAAAAGAAAAATGGTAAATGTGGTCATTAGCCATGAGAATTTTGAGTTGTTAGAAGCACTAAATATGGGGCCTCTGGAGTTCCTAAAGGAGCTCAAGTGAACAGGAAGTTTTATCTGAAAGCATGGGGTATTTTACACCAAGCTGAAGGGTGCAGATAGATGGTTCTAGATTTTGCAGTAATTAAAGAGATACATCTGTGTAGTATAATTAATTCCTATTTCCTTCTTTTTGACTTCTGGCTCTGTTGTTTCTACTCAACAACAAGAGACACAGCCATGACCTTTCTGCTCTGTTTTCCACCATGAGAACAAGGGCATCTTTCAAGGTCAAGGGTAAGAGTGCATGTTTGAATAGCAATTACTACACAAAGGGCTCCTGCACTCCCATAAACTCTGTAGACCAGGGGTGTCCAATCTTTTGACTTCCTTGGGCCACATTGGAAGAAAAAGAATTGTCTTGGGCCACACATAAAATACACTAACACTAATGATAGCTGATGAGATAAAAAAAGGTCTGTGCATCATTTTTGTAAGGTTTTAAGAAAGTTTATGAATTTGTGTTGGGCCGCATTCAAAGCCATCCTGGGCCTCAGGTTGGACAAGCTTGCTCTAGGTGATGAACTCCCCCACTCACCAAAGTCTTTCTGGATCATACCCTTCACCTCCCTGGTCTTTCCATTCCCCACTCTGACTCCATTGCAGGGACAACAGAAAATGGCTCCATCTAATTCTATGCATCCAAAATGCACTTCCCAGCCCTTGTTGGCCATCTTGCCACACATAATTGTCACCACTGCCACCTGCATGCCTTGAAAGATGCTCCCACCTTGCAAAGACGTTTCGAAGCTGTCAGGGGAACATGTGTGGTCATTTCAAAAATCCTGTTGATGACTTTTTTGGTATCCTAGCTTCCTGATGCCACATCTCTTCGATTGCCATCCTTGCTGCCACAGGCCACGCCATAATTCAGGCCTTGACAGATGTGCCCACACCTCTGAGATCGCAAACTGGAGCTCCTTCTCTGAATCAAACTCCTTCTTCGTCCCCTTGTCACAACTCCAACCCCCCACCCCGCCGCCCCCTGAGCTCTGGTGTGCCCTCACTAGGCCTCAGCCCTTTCTAAAGCCTTCGTCCAGCTGCAGGAAGTCCTTACTCCTCTTGAACCCTCCACCCACCTCCACTGGCCATTTCATTTCAGACAGCATAGCATTCTCTCACCCTGTTAGAGGTTTGGGCCTTGAGTTGCCAAACCTGACCCTTGGTCAAGGAGCACCATGGACGCCTCTCTAGCTAGGGACCCCAATATCAAATACTTTTTGAGTGATGCCCAGACCTTTTCTTTTAGCCCGAGGACAACAATTTTCACGCTAGTGTGTGACCTTGTTAGACCTCTTGTCAGAGAGTCCCAGTCCTTATATTGAGCTGCAGATGTGCTTTGGGCACTGAAGCTGGCCTCCTCACCTGCTCCTTGTCCTTCTTTCCCCCGCACAGGCAGCAACTGCCTTCAAGCCCAGAATCTCTCCACCGTACGTGGCCCTCTCACCCCAACCCAACTCTGCAGACAGAGCAAGGATCAAGTAACCTCAGACCAAGCCAAGGTAAGGTCTCTAAGTGAGCCAGTGAACAACCTTCATCTCCCGGCCCTCTAAGACCTGTGCTCCCTTTCACCCTCTTTCTTGTCTACGAGAAAAAGAACCTCTCTTTTGATTTTTAGTCCCAGGCTCTGACTTCGGCACAATCACCTCCAGCTTCCTTCTGTCTTAGAGCTGTGTGACAAGAGCAGTGGCTGCTGTCCTCTACTCCCTGGCTTTACAGACATGCCCTGAAATACGCTTCCACACCTATGTGACCACCGTCAGCATGAGAGAGTCCCTTATACATTACACCCGTATTTCACAACTGGCCTCTCACCCTAAATTCCCTGACTAGGTGATGAAATAATTCTGGCAACCAACAGGAGCAGGAGGCTGCTCACCTGAGGGGTCTTCACTCGCAGCAGCTGCACACACCCTCACCTGGGGCCGAGGCCACACTGCTCCATCCCCTCCCCCTCCTGTCCTGTGCATCAGATCCTGGCGGGAAAGCTGGCCTCTAGGCCCAGCCCCAGGAAGCATTAGAGCAGCGGTGTCCAACCTTTTGGCTTCCCTGGGCCACTTCGGCAGAAAAAGGATTGTCTTGGGCCACACACAAAATACACCAACACTAACGATAGCTGATGAGCTAAAAAAAGGTTCTTGCGTAATTTTTGTTATGTTTTAAGAAAGTTTGCAAATTTGTGTTGGGCCACATTCAAAGCTGACCTGGGCTGCATGCGGCCTGTGGGCCGCAGGCTAGGCAAGCACGCATTAGAAGGTGGACACCATGCTACCTTGGCTTTTCTTAGTGTGTTGGCCGTCCCCACCCCCATATCACAAGAGCCACCCTGCTTGGGGGGCCCCAGATCCCTGGCAGTGGCTTTGACCTCTGGATAGCCCCTGAAATGATAGAGCAGAGTTTGGCAAATGTTTTAGGCTTTGAGGGCCAGAGGCAAAATTGCAGAAATTCTACAGGGACTTACATATGATGACAAGGGAAAATCACTGCCTCACCCTGCCTTGTCAGCCTGGGCCAGCCATCGAAGGTGTACACGCTTCGTGCTGCAATCACTGGACTCATCCGGAGACATTCTTGGGAGGAGGAGCACGGGTCCCAGCAGGAAGGCCCTGGTGGTTCGGGTTGGCAGCGTTCTGGGTGTCCCTGGGCAGAGTGTGAAACTGACCACACCACTTGTCCTCTTTCCTCATGCCACGTGGGAAATAGCAATTCCTAAGGCCCTTGGCAGGAGGCCTGGACCTCTGGTGGCAGCCGCAAACGCACCACACTGCCTTGATTCTTCTCAGGCCACATCAACTGGCTGGTTACTGCACCCCACATCACCATGACCCCCCCAGAGCCCAGGCCCCACAGCCCAGGGCCTTATTTCTGGGGCCAGCCTCTAAAGTCATTAGAGGAGCGCTACCACATCAGTTGGCTTTTGTCACAGTCCCCTCTCCCCACTCCACCCTCTCAGACCTTTGGCAGGGGGCCTGGGCCTGTGGTACCAGCCGCTAAATCATTAGGGGAAATCAAAGCCTTGCCTCGGCTCTTCTCAGAGTGTATTTACTGCCTGGTTCCCCACCTCCCTGGGATTACTCCAAACCTCAGACCCCAGGCGGTGGGCTGGGACTCTGGGGAAAGCCTAGTAGTCGTGGGAAAGTGGTCCCCACCTTGCCTTGGCTCTTACAGTTAATCGCCTGCCTGACCTCTCACTCGCCCCACCTCCCTAAAATCACAGGAACCACACCAGTGCCGGGGTTCTTGGCAAGAGGCCCAGTGCTGTTGCCAGCCCCCAAAGCCATTAGCATGTCACCGCAGCATAAATGGCTATCGAGCACTTGAAGTGTGCCTCGTTCAAATGGAGGTGGGCTGCTCGTGTACAGACCAGATTTCAAAGCCCTAGTCCAAAACAGAGAAGGTAAAGTATCTCATTAGTATTCCTAGTTTGATTACATGTTGAAAGGACAAAATGTGGGGTACGTTGGGCTAAATAAAATGCATTAAAATTAGTTTCACTTGATTTTTTTTTTAATGCGGCTACTAGATGATATAAAATTCCGCCTGTGCCTCCTGCAGGCGGGGCTGCAGCAGAGGAGCATCACCGCATTGCCACGTCACTGCCCTCAGGTCACCATGGCCATGCAGGGACTCCACCTTGGCAGGGCCTCTGATGCCAGCCCCACAGCGATGACAGTAGTCTCAGTGCTGCCCTGCTTCTCAGAGTCCATTGGCTGCTTGGACCTCAAGTGGCCAGATTTGGCAAAGAAAAACACAGGATGCAGTTTCATTTGAATTTTAGATAAACACCAAATGATATTTTTATGCTACGTATGTTCCTTATTTTTTTGGTTTATCTTGAGTTTGCTCTATTTTATCTGTGAGGCCTATGTGTTGGGCCACCTATTTCCTCGATGCCCTCCTTATCTCTGGGACCACAGCAATGACTCAGGCCCCAGCCAGGGGCCCGGAGCACTGGTGCCAGCCACAGAAGCCCTTGCAAGGTACCCCTGCACCACCTTGGAAGACCTTGGAGGTTCTTGGCTGCCCAGCTTCCCTTTCTACAGGTCCCTGGGGCCACGCCTGCACTTCATACCCTGCACATTTATCTGGTTTCAGACCCCACTTTGCTGGGGCCACACTAAAATCTCAGACCTTCACAGTCACAGTGGGTCCATAGTGGGTTCTTTTTAGAGTGCATGGCCTCTGCTATGCCCATGTACCCCACGCCACCAGGAGGACCACACGAATGCCTCAACCCCTTGGCAACGAGTCTGGAGACCACTGATACCAGTGGCCGAAGCCCCTGGAGCCCGGTGTTGGCATCGCCTTTGCAGTTTTCAGTGTGTATTCGCATCCCCCGCCTCACAGAGGGATAAGCCCATACGTCATTAGAAAGTGATTCTTGTCTTGCCCTGCCTCTTCTAATGGTGGGCTGGCTTCTTTTTTCCCCACTCTGATAGGTTTATACCCCTGACAGACAGCCCGAGTCTCCTTGGATCTCCAGGAGTGTGGCCCATGCAGTACCCTCCGTCTGCTTGGGTGATGGTGGGCTGGGGGCCTGGCCTGGGGAGGGGTCTGCACCTGGGCCCCGCCCATCCTAGCAGGCTCCTACTGGCTTCAGGCTGAACCTTCCCACTCCTCACTTATCTGCTAGTTGGCTCCCCAAGGGCCACATCAGAGCCAGCAAAGACCGTGTTGGTTCTAAAGGTAAGCCCCGGGCCCAGCCAGCCAAGCTTGAAGGCTGGTCTGTCTTGCCGTCTTTCTTGTACACGGCCTGCTTCTTTGTTTTCATGGGCCCGGGGGCGTTGTTTTTGTGGTGTTGGGTTTTTACCTCTCACATCTTGTTTCTCCTTTGAATATGGGACTTCCTTGTGTTAAATGTGAGAGGGCAAGGGGAGAGTGGGTACTGAAATGAACTCCGGCAGGGAGTATCTGCTTTTGTTATAGGAACAAGGACAACCCCCAAGGACAAAATTGTGTGCTAAAAGGAAGAGGAAGATGACCCACAAATGTAAGACATCTTTTTAAGCTCCAGCTGTAGCTGCTTTTAAAAGAGGCGTCAGCACGATGCCTTGCCTGCTTTTCTCATACCTGGCACCGATCCCCACCTAAACCAGCGCCTCTGCATCCATCCCTCCCCTGAGTCTCCTTGTCCCAAATCTCAGCTGTGACCTGAAGATTTTTTCATTTACCACCAACACTGAAGCCACTACTTTGAAGTGGTAGGGGTCCCTCAACCCCTGGATATAACCTTTAGCAGACCTGGGGATTTTGTTTTGGCCCAAGGAGTCTGGCCACCCAATCAGACCCTTTTAAAGCATTTCATAATGGTGTTTTGTATGTTATCATTGGTGCTGTGAACACACAAGACCAGGTGAGGGTCATCTTTCAGCCAGGGTGACGGGGCCTGTGGTGGAGGACTCCGGGCATCAGGGGCAGATGGGAGGCAGGGTTCTGGCCTCTTGCGTGTGCCCCAGGCCTTTCCTCTGCCTGAGGAGTGGACAGCAGTCTTCCTTCCTGAGCAGGGAGCCTTGCTCTGTCACTTAGCATCTGTAGTCTTGGGAGAGAAACTTCCTGTGAGTATGTTACTTTTAAGAAGGGAAGAAATCTTATCCCTAAAAGGAATGAACCCACACACCACACCACCTGGTACTGTGGGAGACTTGGGGCCATGGATAGAGTTGAATCTTCTGCCAGTCCTGGGAAAAAGTATCACCAGGTAAAGGATGATGGAAAGGGACAAGATGATGATAGGTGCTGGTAGCTGAGTGCAGAAGTGCTGACGTCTCATGGCCAGCCTGGGCTCTTTTGCAGGGCAGTCTGGAACTTGCTGAAACTTTCCAAGACCCTCCATTAGTAAAAACTACAACAAAGGTCATAGAGGTAGGTTGACCAGGCATCCCTTTAAATGGGACAGAAAACAGTGGTCCTATCCTATTTCAAATGGTACATATGGACAGCCCAGTCTCACTGGGCTAAATTCAAGGTGTCAGTAGGCTGGCCATATGCACCATTTGAAATGGGACATCATCGTTGTTTTCTGTCTCATTTAAATGGGGACGTCTTGTCACCCTACACACCATCAGTTGCTACCTGTTCCTGTGCCCTCCTCCCCCATCCCACTTTTTTTCTTCTCAGAGCCATGAAGAACAGGACCAGCTTGATAGGAGGATGGTGGACATCCAGGCGACTCCTGCAGCCCTGGTTTCCTTTTGGCTCTTAGAGCCCTGCATTTTCCAAGACAGTTAGATGATGGATGGTCATGCCCCACCATAGATCCCGCAAGCCTGGAGCTTGAGTGGCTTGAATGCTGGGCTGTTTGGAACACAGACATGAGAATTCACTCTTGAGTGGCTCTCTTCTCTGGGAGAATTCTAAATTAAATGCGTTCATCATTTGTAATGCAATTAATACCACTTGGCACCGACAGGGACCAGGGAATGCCAACACCGGATATGGAAGCTTGCATGGGAGAACCCTTCTAGCTCTGGGATTCTATGTGAGCTCATAGAATTTAATCCTGTTCTTATTGTTAATTCATGTCATTTAAAATATCAGCAGTGCATATCAATCCTGAAGATTTAACTTGTCTTTTCTAAATATACGAGTCACGCATCTATACAGCGCTCTGCAGTCTACGAAGCAGGATTATTGTAACCCTGACAAAAGCCCTCAAAGCCACTTTAAAGCTGAGAAAACTGGCTCTCAACTCCAAGGTCACAACCCTGCCCCAGAGCCAACTGTGGTGGGGCCGGTTGTGTCCGGAGGGTTTGCCTGAACCCTGGGTGGGGACATTTTCTGGGCATTGCTCTGACAAGTTAACGGTGTGATCCTGTCCCATTCCTGCCTGACCACCCCCTCCTGCCCCAAATATCTCATAAACAGGAAGTCACAACTGTTTTCCCATGGACAACACATTGGGCTCTGGGATCCTTTGGCCATTCCCTCCCATCTCTTCCTGTGTGTATCTCCAGAGCCGCAGGCACTCTTGACTTTGAGTGAATAAACCACCATACATTTGAAACAACATGAGTCTGGGAACTGTAAAATGGCTTCCAGGGTTTTCTTTTCTCTTTTCTTTCTTCCTTCCTTCCTTCCTTCCTTCCTTCCTTCCTTCCTTCCTTCCTTCCTTTCTTTCTTTCTTTCTTTCTTTCTCTTCCTTCCTTCCTTCCTTCCTTCCTTCCTTCCTTCCTTCCTTCCTTCCTTCCTTCCTTTCT
>PVJL010007548.1:53197-76732 GCA_004026885.1 Lyroderma lyra | reverse complement strand
AAAAAGAAATGAACAAACAAATAACCCATGGACACAATCAATAGTTTAATGTTTATTTGGGGACGAGTGGGTTAGGGAGGGGAGAAAGGGGAGGGGGTGGGAGAGGAGGGAGGGGAAGCTAAATATAAGGTGATGGAAAGAGAAGTCACATTAGGTGGTGAACTGATTATACATCAAGTTGACAATGCACTGTAGAATTTTATGCCTGAAACCTATGTAATCCTTGTTAACAGATGTCACCCCAATAAGTCTAACAATAAAAATGAATTAAAAATAAATAAATAAATAAATAAATAAATGGACTTCATGGCACTTTTTTCTGTAACAGAAATTATCCATCATGTGATGATGCTTTCTTTTTAATGGATGAATTGCCTAGACATTTTATCATCTTTCTAGCAGTGCAACCATTTAATATGCTTTAAAATCTTGAGGCTAAAAGTTAAATATAAAATGATCATTATTAATGCTTATAAAAATATAACAAACAATAGCCTTAAACTAACATTGCTTTCTCAAACATATGCTGGCTTCTTCAAATTCAAAATTTTTATTAAAAACCTTCTTGTACAAAGGAATGTAAAAGTGCTGTAGCAAAGCCCATGAAAATGGTCATGATTAACTATTTTATACATCAAAGATTTTAATAATGTAATAGTTGAAGGGTGCTGCTCTAAGTACTGGGTATATGGAACTGAAAAAGCAGATTAAAATTTTCTTGTTTTTCCAAATCTACATTTCACTGGACTATGTAAACAATAAATAAAAATATAGGTAAATATATATTATTTGATTTATTGAAATTTTTTAGGGAGAAAATAAAGTGGGGGAGTAGAATAAAACAGGGTTTTGAGGGACATGTGCAATATAGCAATGGAAGCTTCCCCATGTGAAGTTGGCATGTGAGCAGAAATTTGAGATGGAAAATCATATAAGTAGGTGTCTGGGATTAAAGCATTTCAGCAAAGGAATAGCAAGCACAAAGTTCCTGAAACAGGAGCAGGTTGGTTTGTTCAAGTAATAGTTAAGGAGCTGATATGGTTTGGAATAGAATGAGACACAGGGAGAGTGATTAAAAGATGGAGTTGGTTATGTTGAGTATGTTATATTCCAGGGAGTGGTCATGTTGTAGTTGGAGGATTGTTTTTTTTGTTTGTTTGTTTTTTCAATTAAGACTTCATTTATTTTTTTTTTGAAGCTGTTTAAAATTCACAACAAAATTGAGGATAATATAGAGATATTTCCCATATGTCCCCCTGCCCCAAACATGTATAGTCTCCTCAATTATCTACACCCTGCACCATAATGGTACGTAGGTTACAACTGAGGAACAACCTACATGAACACATTATAGTCAACGATTACCCAAAGTCCATAGTTTACACTATGGTTTATTCTTGGTGTTCTACCTGCTATGAGTTTGGACAAATGTATAATAACATGTATACAAAAATTTAGTATCCTATAGAGCATTTTCACTTCCCTAAAAATTCTCTGTGATAATCAGAATTTTTATATGAACAAATTGGCAGAGTATAAAAACACTCAATTTTTCAGACGTTCCCATCCCAGCCTTAACCAGAAATGTACAATTATACATGGCCTAATTTTCTAATGTTTGAAATAAATAATTATGATGTTAGCATGAATCTTGGTAATTTCTAAAGTTAACAGTTGAATAGATGTTACCAACATTGGTCATTTTAACTGATTATGTGACTTTCTCTAGACATGCTGAATGCTAGTTGATGAGAGTTTTGGACAGCATGGGAGTTAGAGGAGCAGAGAGTATGAAAAAAATAATCAAGACCCTCCATAGAGTAACTTCTGATTGGGTCTATAAATTTAGGGTAAGGAATTACCTGATTGGATTTCATCGGAATATTATCTATAAGAACTACATTACTATTCTATAGGATTAAAAATAACTTATCTGCATTTGCTGTAACTTTTGTAAAAGCTATTATCTAACAAAAAACTATCAAAAGGCTCTAGGCATGATTTATTTTAATATTTACAAAAAACATAACTAATATAAATTCTATATTTACTTGATAATACCACTACAATATAAATTTTACTGGCAAATCTTTGATGTAGTGATCAAACAAATATGAAAATATTTTGCCACAATTCCAACAAGAAACATATTACCTTGCTTTTGTGGAATAATGGTAAGAAATACTACAAAGGAGACACACTAGGTATAATAAATAGTTACCTTTTCTATCAGTACAGGAAGTATATTTTTCTATTTCTTAGTCTCTAGAAATATATTATCATAAACAAAATACATGAAATATGTGAAGGAAAGCATACATTTCTTCATCTTGAATTTTGCTCCATCTGAAGGTGAAAATAGATATAAAAGGTTAAGAAGATAAAAACTTTTATTTTTAGTGAATTATTCTCCAAAGGATTTAATGAAGGTGGAGCATGAAACCTGTTATAATCCCCATCAATTTTTTTCTCTGGCAGGTCAATTTGGAACTTGACTTAAGACATAAAAGTATTTGAAGATAATAGCAAAAACCTACAGAAATTCAAGCATTCAACGGTAAATGAAATAAGAAGGAAAGAAAATGAATGAAGGAAATAGAAACCATACCAAAGAACTACAAAAACCTTTTGGGTTGAATGCAAGGTGCAGAGTGAGAGAATCAGAGGGATAAGGAAGTGATTTATAGAGCTTCATTCAAAATGAATTTTTCAAAGATAAATTATTCTGTAATTATTCTGTCCACTTACCATGCTTGGTGAAGTAATTATTATTCTAGTAGCTTAATCACTCCGTCTGAGGCTCTTGAGTGGTGAAGTTGTTTAAAAGCCTTTCTTACAGAAATTCAACTTCTAATACTTCAGTTCTCATTCAAGTTTTTTGAGCATTGCTCTTTTCAAAGCATTTGTACTCGTGAATATCACAGCACCATTTGTCTGTATTCATTAGGGCTATCTATGATGGACAGGTTATTTTTGGATTGTTATATTTCTTTTTCCCCTGATTTTCACTATGCTAGTTTCTTCTTCCCTTTGGCCATTTTGCTTCTCAACTCACTGTTAAAATCTGTCAGTTTAAAACTACTGTGTGTATAATTCCTTTGACTTGTTAATGCTAAAACATAACAAATATTGTCTGAAATTAGTAAATGCAGAATAATCCTAACTTTAATAAAAATAAAAAAACAATAGCTGCTATAAAGAAAAAAAAACAAACATCTTGCCGAAAACATACCATAAAGAAAAAAAGCCTCTTCAATAAATGGTCCTGGGAAAACTGAAAAGCCACATGCAAAAGAATGAATCTAGTCTACTATCTGTAGCCATATACCAAAATTAACTCAAAACGGATCATATCAAAAAATGAGATATGAGACAATAAATTACATAAAAGGAAGTATAGGTACTAATCTCATGGACCTTGGTTTCAGAGAGGATTTTATGAATTTGACCTCAAAGCCCAGGCAAATAAAAGCAAAAATAAATAAATAAGACTGTATCAAACTAAAAAGCTTCTGCATAGCAAAAGAAACCATCAACAAAACAACAGGCAACCAACCAAATGGGAGAAGATATTTGCAAACAATATCTCCAATAAGGGGCCAATATCCACAGTATATAAATAACTCATACAACTCAACAACAACAATGACAAAAGTCAATTAAAAGATGGGCAGAGGACCTGAACAGACACTTCCTCCAAGAGGACATATAAATGACCAACGATATATAAAAAAATGCTCAACTTCAGTAGCTATTAGGAAAATGCAAAACAAAACCACAAGGAGATACCACCTCACACCTGCTAGAATGGCTATCATCAACACGACACGGAATGAGTGTTAGTCTGTGGAGAAAAAGAAAACCTCATACACTGCTGGTGAAAATGTACATTGGTACAGTCACTATGGAAAACAGTATGGAAGTTCTTTTAAAAGTAAGGTCTCTAATCCATTTTGAATTAATTTTAGTATCTGGTGACAGTTCACAGCTCACATTTATTCTTTTGCATATGGTTTTCCTATTTTTCTGGGCAGAGGACCCAAGCAGGCACTTTACCCATGAAGATATACAAATGGCCAACAGACATATGAAAAAACCTCAACTTCATTAGCTATTAGAGAAATGCAAATCAAAACCACAATGAAATACCACCTCACACCTGTTAGAATGGCTGTTATCAACAAAACAAGGAATAACAAATGCTAGAGATGCTGTGTAGAAAAAGGGACCCTTGCACATGGCTGGTGGAAATAATTCCACTGTGGAAGACAGTGTGGAAGTTTCTCAGAAAATTGGGAATGGAGTTCTGTATTACCAATGATCCCCCTTCTGGCTTATCTACCTAAGCAAAAATTGTACACCTATGTAATTTTAGCTAACCAATGTTGCCCCAATAAAGTTAATAATAAAAAAATTAAGAATAGAATCACCATATAACCCTGCAATCTCTCTTTTAGGTATCTACCCCAAAAATTTGAAAACAGTTTTCTGTAAAGATACATGTACCCCTATGTTTACTGCAGTAAGTAGTCACAGTGGCCAAGACATGAAATCAACCAAACTGTCCTTCAGTAGATGATTGGATAAAGATGTAATACATAGTATATACAATGGCATATTACTCGGCCATAAAAAAGATGAAATATTGCCATTTGGACAACCTGGATGACTTTTTACACCTTATTTCTTCACTTTTACATTCAGTATTATATTAATTTCAGGTGTACAGCATAGTAGTTACACTTTATATAATTTAAGAAGTGATACCCCTGACTAGTCAAGTACCTACCTGGCACTATGCATAGTTATTACTCTACTATTGACTATATTCTCTATGCTTTACTTTAGATGCCTATAACCATTTTTTAACTACCAACTTGTATTTCCCGATCCCTTTATCATTTTTACCCTGTTCCCCAACCCCCCTCCCATCTCTTATTACAATATTACTAACTATATTCTTACAATATTACTAACTATATTATTACAATATTACTAACTATATTCTTTTTATTTATTTATTTATTTATTTTTATTGTTAGACTTATTGGGGGGACATTGGATAATAAGAATTCATAGGTTCCACTTGTGCAATTCTACAGTGCATTGTCTATGTGTTGTATTATATGTTCACCGCCCAGTGTCTATTTCCACATATTCTTTATGATATAGCCTACATCCCCATGAATTCTATATAACAACCAATTTATACTTTTTAATCTCTTCCTTTTTTTCACCCACCCCCAACCCCCTCTTTTCTGGCAACCATTAAAATGGTAGATGGATTTTGAGATTTTTATGCTAAGTAAAATAAGTTAGAAAAACTTGAGAGCCATATTACTCTCAATGTGGGATATAAAACTTAAATAAACAAATCAGCAAGACAAAGAAACAATAACTCATAGACACAGACAACAGTGGTAACCAGAGGGTAAGAAGGAGGGGGATAGTGGAGGAGGGTAAAGAGAGTCAAATATACAGGGAAAAAGGAGAACGGACTCTGTGTGGTGAAAACAATGCAATATAAAGACGATGTATTATAGACTTGTACACTTGAAACCTATATAATTTTACTAAAAATGTCACTTGAAAAAATGTAATAAAACATCTTGCTTTTAGGGATATAGACCCTTTCAAGTAAATGTTAATAATTGTGAAATTTTCACAAATATATTATAGATTTATTTTGTTAATTTGTAGTAGATATTTGTTAATCTAATAGATCTAAGGTAGGGAGGCCAAAGATCTGAGAAGCAATAATTTCTTATATTAAAAACACTTAGGAGTTAAGAGTTAGAAAAAGAATTAAAATCTATGTTATTTTATAAATTACTCGTAGATGACTTTTTGGTTAGATTTAAGAGCTCTAATGTCTAAAATAAACTCTTAATGACCCATATCCTCAACTAGTAGTCTCAGAATGAGTTAAATTCAAGTCTTCATAAAATTCATTTCAGTCTTATCAAGTGATCGAAGTAATGTTCAAAGATACTCCAGTCTGTCTCCTCCTTAAGCAATAATAGTGTATATAACCTGATTTTCTTTTATTTGTGAATATAAATATCACCTCTAAATGTATTTCAAAAAAATAGCTATGAGCAGCTGGCTTTCGTTAATAGAAGATTCATATATTTTCTAAAACCTTTATTGGGCACTGTACTAGGGGATGGATATGCAGCTAAGGTAAAAAACACTCCAGTTGTTGGGGATATACTCTGAACTATTCTCCATCTTAGATAAGTTACTTTATGTTATCTCCAATTCTCATAACAATAGTTTACAATAGGTATTATTGTTCCCAGTTTATAGGTGGGAAAAGAAGCAAAAGATTATGTCCTACTTATATAGTTAGTAGATGATGTAGCTTGATCCAAAGTATTTATTTTCCTATACAAATATCAACAGCCCACATTCCCAGAGTTCTTAGACTACCGTATTTTATATATAAATTTGAGCAATATAATTATTTAATGTGTAATGTTTCCATAAGCTGAGAAAAAATATTTTAATCTTAAATTATTATTTATATTATGGGGTCTACAAAGGGAAGCTATGACTCTAATATGTACTTCTTATTCAAAAGTGTTTATGATGTCACTTTTTGCCTCTGGGCCTCTAAGATATCCTCCTTTCTCTTCTAAGTTCCTATTATTTATATTTAATTTACACATTTAGGAGTTTAAAATATATGAATTCTGCCTCTCTAAATGGTGCTAGGTAGAGACTCAGATAAATTTTATCCTTATAGTAAGTAAATTTTCCAAAAAAAATCCAATAATTTTTTTTCTGTAAAATTCTTCATTTCTGGATTTTTTTTCTAGATATGTTTTTTGTTTTATTTAATTTCACATTTTATAATTGCTTATTTAGAGTAACAGAAAAATACTGTATTTTGTAAATAAATTTATGTACATAGCAAAAATGGAAGCTCAGAAATTCACCAGAACTCAGTAAACACTCTGAGTGAACACCCAGAGTGTTTGTTAGCTAGCCAGGGTACCATAGTTATTACATTTTTGTCCTTTTGGGATGCCTTTCCTATTTATTTAGTGATACAGCCAAGGGATTATTTTTATACATTATTGTCCTGTATTTTTTATTGTTTTCAGTGAAGCTTTCCAAGACAATTAATTTACCATATTGCCTAAAATGAAAGTCCTAAAAGTTTCTTTTTAAGTTTTATTAAATTCTATTTGCTGTTGTTTTTTTTCCTATTTCTTAAGTTTCTCCTCCTTTTTAATTATTATTTTCTTCTGTTTTCTTTCTTCCCAGATTTTTTAATTAGATGCTAATGTCCTTTATTTCTAGGTTTTCTTCTTTAAATTCATGGAATTTTTTCTCTTAATATCGGTTTACCAAAACTCTCAATTTTAATCTATAGCATTTTATCTGTACTTTCTTGAAAATTTTTCAAAATACTTGGTCACCCATAATTTAGAATTGTTTACTTTCCAACATAAGTATATTGGGTCTAGAGAATGGTTTCTATATTATATTAATTCTTTAGAATTTTAAAATGTCTTTATTCTCATAAGCAATTAATTAATGAACATGATCATTTGCAATTATTTTGGGGAAAATTATTCTATTTTAATTGTATACTATGTATAGGTCATTATTTCAGCATGGGAACTTAGTGTTAAACAAAATAATGACTAAGCCGTCAAGGAGAATTATATTCTTATAAGGGGCATGAACAATAAAGAAATAAACAAATAATTGAAATCAGAGCAATACATGGATTGAAGAAAATTAAGTATGATAAAAAGATGAACATGATAGCTACATATATAGTCAAGGAATAAGAGTTGTTAAATTAGAGAGACCTGCCATTTTCAAAGATTTGACAAATTCTCCATGAAGTTTTGTTTTTTTAATTATAATTTTGCATTAATATATTCAAGACTATAAATTTTTTAGATTCATGCATGCTTAGATACAGAGGGTGCCAAAAAGTGTATGCACATTTTAAGCAAGGAAAAATTTGTATTAAAATTGTAATAATATATACTGATAAGAAAAGATGAATACAAGTCATGTGTGACTTCTGCAATCACAAGAAGTGCTCTAGTGATTAACATCAGTATCCAGACACTTCTGATTACGGCAAACTACTGCTTGAGCAACATCGACCAAAGTATCCACTTGTATTATTGCACATGACATTTCAATATTTTCCTGAACTACCACCAGTGTAGCCAGTTTTCTATAGTACACTACGTCCTCTAAGTTCCCCCACAGGTGGAAGACAAGGGGTGTTAAGTCAGGAGAATGCAGGGGAAACTTCAAAATGTTCTTGCACTCCTAGAATGCAACTGTGATTCCACCATATTTTTTACTAAACTGCCTGTTGCATGGTGATGCTAGCATTCATTTGATTAGCATCATCTTTTGAGTGAACATACCACACATTGTTACCGTAATTCAATTCGACTTCAAATACAAATACATAGAATAACATCTCTTAAAATGTGTATAAATTTTTATGGTATCCCCAGTATTTATATCACATTTTTTCTGGTGGATTAACTTGTTTAATATTATATAATTCCTGTCAGTAATTTTCGCAAAAATATTTGTTGTTATTAATATTTATCATGTTAAGTTTTTGCTTGGTGTTTTGTTCTTTTTTTCAAATTTTATTTTTTATTTAATTTTATAATTAGCATATAACCCATTCCTGTTTTGATTTTTGAAATTTAATTGGATAAGCTTTGCCTTTAAGTAAGTTTAGTTTCTATTTATTGGGCCAATTAATGCTGAAATCTTATTTTGCAATTTATAATTATAATGTTTTCCTTGAACATCTATTTTTCCTCCATTATAAAACTTCTTGGGGCTGATAAAATTTTCTTTATCCTTTCTCTATCTCCATGTTCCTTCAATTATGATTTACATAATATATGTACATATCACATTATCTTAACAGTTGCCCATGCTCTTTTAACCCATACTTTAATGAAATCTAAATTCAATTAATGTCTTTATTTCGACATAAGTGATGATGTTCTATAAATTACCAACCTTTCTATATCTTATGTGTTATTTTTGTCTACTATTTTAGGCTCAACTTACTTTAACACATCCTCAATTCAAATGAATGAAAATGACAACTGATTTGTCAAAACGTATCTGGTATTTTGCTCACTGTGAGTTCTTCTTTCTGTATTCAATTCTTTTCCCATGAAGCTTATTCTTCCACGTTTCTTTTAGTCAGTATTTATGAGTACTACATTTGCAGTCTTTTCATGTCTTCAGACATTTTTTTTTGTCTTCAGTTTTGGACAATGGCAATTTTGATCTGGAATTTTTTTAGTAATAATTACTTTCCACCTGGAGTTTATTAATGTAAGCCCAATTTTGTCTGGTCATTATTTTTGCTACTCAGAAGTTTGCTATGTAAAATGGCAAGTTAGAATAGGCTTTTGGCTTATTTTAGCAGTCATAAAAATGAAGACTTCTTTGAGGAAAAAGAAGGCTGCTGGTTCTGTGTAGGTCTGTTTAGGTGTGTGCTGAGATGGGAGTGGCTGCCACAGATAAAGCAAAAAATGGCAATGTGTCATAAATATGGGAGTGACTGTGACTGGCAGTCCACATTTCCCCAGCAAATTATTTAATGCTGCACATAAGACTCAGCTTAGCAACAACATGAAGCAGTAGTTATGATGATAGAGGGAAAGGGAAGTGGTTAGGGGTAATACCTTGCATGGCTGGTAAACAAATCATTGTCCTTCAGCCATACCCACTCCTAGGACCTAGAAAACCCCTGAAGAATGCATTGCCCTGATTTGTGGCCTGGAAGTATTCGTTGAGAGGCAGGTACTTGGGGAAAAGGAAGTAGTTATCTCCCCCTTGCCAGCTAGAAGTTTTGACCTTGAGGTGTAATTGTCTATTTCATAAATTCTTCTTCATAAGCACAAACTGCATTTTCCTGTGCTTTCTTGTCTATTCTCTGGTACACATTAACAGACAAGTTAGCAGATAATTCAATGTGAAAGTTCATTTTCAATTCATATAAAAAATATTTATTGAAAACATGCTGTGGGCTAGACACTCCTGGAAGGTGTATGGAGAACATTAGTGAGTAGAACATCAAAGGACTGCCCCACTTAAGCTTCTACATTAGACAGGAGCAGTAAAGTGAGCCGTAGAAGATATAATGCAGTAAATTATATAGTATGCTAGAAGATGAAAGAAGAAAATAAAACACAGTAGGAGGATAATAAGTATGGGGTTCAGAGGAAAAAGAAAAAAGAGGAAAGCAGGCATTGATAGCATTCTAGGCACAAGAAGACAGTGAAATAATGCTTCAAAGTATATTAACATTTTGAATTGTTCAAGTTAAAATTTCACATAAACATGAGAGTAAAATAAAATTTTTCACACATAACAAGTTTTACTGAAAGATCTTTTGGGAGAAGTACTTGAGCAAAAAGGGAAACTGTTATGAACTAAATTGTGTCCTCTTCCTCAAAATTCATAGGTTGAAGCCCTAATTCACAAAGTAACTGTATTTGGGAATTAGGCCTTGAGGGAGATAATTAAGGTTAAATATAGTCAGGGTTGGGCACTAATCCCCAAGAACTGTGTTTTTATAAGAAGGGGAAGAGACACCAAAGATTTCCACATGCACACAGCAAAAAGCTCATGTGAGAACACAAGAAGAAGACAGGGATCTACTAACCAGGAAGAAAAGCCACACCAAAAGTCAACCCTGATGGCATCTTCATGTTGGACTTTAGCACCCAGGACTGTGACAAAATAATTTTCTTTTACTTAAGCCACCTGTCTGTGTTATTTTGTTATGGCAGCCTTAGCAGACTTATACTGAAATGAAGCCAGGAGGAAGTACATGTGGTAGATAATTGTGAGTGAATACTGTTATTAAATCCATTATTAGTTTAAATACACAGTGATCAAAATATTTAAAAATGTATCAACCAACAAGAAAGGCTAAAATAAAACAGATAGAACCCACTAAAGATTGGCAAGAATTTGGAGTAATCAAAATTCTAATAGATGGCTGCAAGATCATTATTAGTACTAGTATGATGATGGGTAACTGTCACTATTGACTGAAGCTGAATATGTTCATATGTTCAGATCTAGCAATTTATGTCTAGTTATATTCCCAGAGAAATGAATGTGCATTCACCAAGACACGTATAACAATGTCCATAGAAGCTTTATTCAAAATAGCTGCAAACTAGAAAAAAAATTAACCAAATGTCCATTCAAATTAGAATAGTCAAATAACAGCATTACATTAATATAGTAGAATTGCATGCATTGATGAGAATTAATTTTTGATAACTACATGTGGTAAAATAGATGAAATATAGTTATGAACTAAAGAAATAAGACACAGAGAGTCTATGCCCTATTCTATTCATATAAAAAACAACATAGGCAAAACTAATATTTATATTAGTTTTATATTTGTATTTATATTATTATTGATGGAAGTTGGGAGAGAGATGCAGACTGTTGCAGTTAATGGACGGGAACCTGAGATGTGACTTTTGGAAGCCGGTAATGCTCAGTTTCTTGAGGAGAATTAAATAATGTTCATTTCTTTGTTGCCACTTTAAAGAGTAAAAATTTATATTAAATGGAGAAGTTTCTTTCTTAGTGGAAGGAAAAATACCACAATCAAGCAATCACTTGGAATTGCATCAACTAGCTTTTATAATACTTGTGATTCAGTTTTCAGTTTACTGACACTTTTTCTGTATTTTTTTTACTATAGTTTTCCCTTTAGTAGTCTCACAAATATTACAAATGTGTTTTCTTTTATAAAAATGATGTAATTGGTGCATTTTCTTTTTGTCAAAACTGATAATGAGATTTGATTATGATGAGCCATCCACAATGTCTCATGAATACAAATTTTAGAAGACTAAGTTGAAGGCATTCTGAGTAAAATTTTGCTCAGGACGTAAACTGATCTATTCAGGGATTAAAACTATGGTTGTTACCCTTTAGCACCCTGTTTTAAAGTACTCCCTAGAATATTTGCTAAATATGTATGAAGCAGAAAGCTTGCTTTAGTGTTAAATCTGTCTACAAGCCTTGCCAATCAAGTCTTATGTGTTAATGTCAGAAACATTGAAGCCATATGTTAGCTGATAAATGGATTCTCAAGGTACACAATAAATAAATTCTAAGCATAAGAGAGAGTAATTAAAATGACCATTTAGAAAATTGCTGAGTTAAATATATGAGACATTTATTTTAAAAGTGTATGCCTAGTCTCGAATGATCACCAGGGAGTGCATTGTTGTGACTTGTTGCTCTGATTGCATATACATTCAGTAGGGCCTACCCAGGTCATAAATCATGCCATAAAATAACCCTATCAGGGAGTCATCTGAGTCTCCTCAGTTTTTTATTTGTCCATCATACTCAACTATTTTTAGCCATAGGTGATTTTCTTGTCAAGAAATTTAGGATAGTGTTTTATTAGTCTGTTCTGACGCGTAAAAGTGTCTGTTATTTTATCTTTTATGTTCCATGCATTTTCTTTTGGATAAATGATGCAATTTGACAGAGGAAATACTGGAAAATAACTTTTTAAGTTACTTTTGAAGGATGAAGGAAATAAATATGAAACTTTCTTGGTTTTCTTTTGTTTTGTTTTGTTTTGTTCATACCAGCATTATTACACCCTCTGGACACTAGAAAACATATTAGAATATTTTTTCAGCTCTAGTCATTGCAACACCGTTTTGTTTAGAGGGTATGTTTCAGAGCCTGACCTTCTTTATAGATCTCAGAATTAAGCACCAGCCTGGTTTCAATTCCCAGTTATGAATATGAAGCTATTCTAGTATGCACAGGGATGCCAAAGAACAGATTGATTTGTTCCTAAGTTCTCTAATTCTATTTTCATTGCTTTCCAAGCAACACATTACTCTGAATGTGTTGTTTTGGGTCTTGCTAATTCTTATTTCCTCATAAAGAAAAGACATTCTTGATCTCCATTGTCACAAAATTAACAAAAGTCCCTTGCTTGTAAGATGCCCCTTGCGTGACTTCTTTAAGTTTATGTTTATAATTTCTCAGAATAAATTTAGTTGAATATTTGTTTTCCTAGAAGGTTAATAAAACTTCAGTTTCAATTATGTGTTAATCATATAGACTAGAGATGACAAATATTACTTTAATGCACATACACACTGTTAAATGTGCTCGTGTGTGCTGTTTTTATCAATTTCTAATGGTAATCAGTTTAGGTAACATTCTCTATGGTTATTCCTTAATGTAAGTAGACTCAAAAGATATCTTAAGCACAGTACAAGAATCTTATATTGAAATTATATTGAAATTAATTGTATATGGTTACAATGTGAAATTTAATGATATATTTATGAAAGCTAGATAAAAATTTTCATGAAAATATCAAGGCCTTCTTACACTTTTGAATGCTCATTCACTTTACCAATCCAATAATTCTTGAGATGTGTCTTTCTGGTTCTATAATTTAGACATCAAAATTCTCAACTATCCCAGAACTTGCCTGAATGTTGGGCTTTTTTTTTTCTCTGTACCCAAGCTAGAAACATTTTCATTGAGGTTGGTTCCTCATTTCTTCCCCTCACATAATGTGCACTGCCTTTTGGAGAAGTTAGGGAGCACACTGAAACCCCAAGTTCTTCTCTGCCATTACTATAAAAATCTCCTGGAAGCATGTGTATAACCAGCTGGCATTGCTTCATCCAGAGACAGTGGGCCATGTAGTCACTGAGGGTTGCTTATCAGACTCTCAGTGCATGGCTCAAAAATGACAAAACAATGCAGCATTTGGGATTCTTTTATTTCTTTGATTCTGATAATAAAAAAATGAGCCATATTTCCCTTTGGAGTCTTGTATCCAATAACCCCTAAGGTTAGCCTTCTGATTTTACAAGCCTCTTCTTTGACTTGACATTCTTTCTTTCCCATAAATACCAATGCTTATTATAGGATTTAGAAATCACTTTATCTGTATTTGGAAATTTAGGCTCACAGATATTATTGTGACTTTGTGGAAGCAATGCATATATTCAAAGGCCAATTAGAACTAATATTTATACCTTCTGACTCCTAGTTCAGTGTTTCTTCTCATGTTATTTCTTTGATTATCTTATAGCAGGTGGACTCAATACTCCCTTGGCTGACTTTAAAGTTACTAATAGTGTATGTAATGATATGATAAGGCATTTTACTATGGAATGGTAGGTAGAATATTGAACCTCCTTCAATGATGCCTATGTTCTAATCCCTAAAACCTGTGAGTTTGTTCTCTTATATTGCAAAGGGAATTAACCTTGCAGATGAAATTAGTGTTACTACTTAGCTGACTTCAAGAAAAGAAGATTATCCTGCTTTATGCATGTAAGCCTAATACCATCATAAACATCTTTTAAATGTGGAATGGAGAGGTGGGAGGTTAGAGCCAGAGAGAGATTTAAATATGCTAAGCTGCTGGCTTTGAAGATGGAGAAATGAACAACAAGCTAGGGAAAGTAGGAAGCTGAAAAAAACAAGGAAACATTATCCTGTAGACTAGTGTAAGCTTGTCCATCCCATGGCATGTGGGTTGCATGTAGCCAAGGATGGCTTTGCATGTGGCCCAACACAAATTCATAAACTTTCCTGAAACATGAGATTTCTTTGCAAATTTTTTTAGCTCATCAGCTGTCATTAGTGTTAGTGTACTTCATGTGTGATCCAAGACAATTCTTCTTCCAATGTGTCCCAGGGAAGCCAAAAGGTTGGACACCCCTGTTGTAGAGCCTCTAGAAGGAACCAATCCTGCTAACACCTGATTTAACCCAGTGAAATCCATTTTATATCTTTGGCCTCTAGCACTATAAGACAATAAATCTGTGTTGTTTTAAGCCAGGAAATTAATATCCCTACTTAGTGGCAGACAGGGTAAAATAGTTCAATTTTAAACTCTTCAGGCTTACATATATTGGTTGCTCTAGAGACCTGTAGCAGTTCCATGCTTTTATAGGTATAACAGTAACTGTCAATTCCATAACTGGGTAGCACACACTGCCCAGATATTACCTCACTATCTTGGGTCAGGATGGCTTCAAGGGCTTGACAAAGACAAAAGTTTATATACAGTTAGCTACATCTTTTCTACACATAAATATACAAGAGATGACAATGAATATTTATAGTTAAGATACACACACACACACACACACACACACACATTTCACTGTATCTTTTTCCTGATAATACATGAGGTTCAAAATGCGTTTCCAATTTGGAGAAAGGTAAAGTTCTTCTGTAATCAAATTCAATTCAACAAGTACCATTAAGTATTTTTCTACCTACCTGTTATTTTTTTCCTGTGGGGTTGATTTATTGTTTTTCTACTGGTCAGGTGATCAGGTGATTTATTCAAATATTTTTCTTGTATTTTTCAATTTCCAGAATCATAGATGTAAGCTTTTTTTCAAAGTCTTCAGAAACTTTTGTTATAATACTGAGATTATTTTTTTTATTAAATCTATTGGGGTGACATTGGCTAGTATTATAAAATTATATAGGTTTCAAGTGCACCATTTTATAAGACATTATGTATATTCCATTGTGTGTTCACTACCCAGAGTCACCTCTCTTTCCATCCCCATATACTTGACTCCTTTACCGTCTTCTATCTCATTCTTCCCCCCTTCCCCTCTGGTAACCACTAAATTGTTGTCTGTGTCTATGAGGTTTTGCTTGTTTGTTTGTCTTGTCATTTGTTGATTCCAGTTTTATATCCCATATATGAGTAAAATCATACTCTTGACTTATTCCCTGTGACTTATTTTGCTTAGCATGATAATCTCAAGATCCATACATGTCATCACAAATGGCAGTATTTCATCTTTTCTTACAGCTGAGTAATATTCCATTGTGTGTATGTACCACAGCTTCTTTATTCATTCTATCGAAGGGCACTTTGGTTGTTTCCACATCTTGTCCACTGGAAATAATGTTTTTAACATAGGTGTACATATATCTTAATGACTAAATCTTTTCAGATTTTTTTGGATAGATGCTTAGAAGGGGTTCATATGGTAATTAGATTCTTAATGTTTTGAGGAACCTCCACACTGGTTTTTATAGTGGTTGTACCAATTTACATTCCTACCAGCAGTGTATGAGGGTTCCTTTTTCTCCACAGTCTCCCCAACATTTGTTATTACTTGTCTTAATGATAACAGCCATTCTAATAGATGGGTTGGCTTTAGTTGAAATGGTTACTTGATGATGGCCGACTGCTAACACGGAGATTATTGCTTTAATACTAAGAACACCAAGGGATCTTGCATTGTACCATTTACTTTAAAAATCCCAATAATGGAAAAATAACAACATATTTTTACTCTTGATGAAAAATAACTTGTGACATCATGACATAAATTAGAGTTTTCTATATGACTACTAATATAATGCTTACTTGGAGAACTGGACTCTGAACTTCCAGTAAGCCATTAAATTAACTTTCTGACATGAATTTGATTCAGAGAAAGCCTATAATAAAAAAAGATGACATTAAGAAGCATAAGGAGAATAGAAATAAAATGTGAATATGTCTGTTTCACAGTAGAATTCTCTTGGAAATGGCATAATTTTTTCAGTACTGTAAAAATAAACCTTAAAATTAAAAATATACATGTATAAAATTAAGTTCAGTAAGTCATGCAATTTTAAGCATTTTCTATGACAGATTAATAAATTCCATAAGGATAGAACCTTAAAATAAGTATTTTATTCCCATCATGGCTTTCCTATATGTATTTATTATAAGTTATATATTAAATTGCTTTTTATTAGTTCATGAATGAATTTAAAGAGCATAACATGCAAATTTGCTTTTACTTTATGTAATAATATTTTCTTCAGGAAAAGTTACATAAATTTCTATGTTGCATAATTTGCTTCAAATTTACTATTTTACAGCATGCACAGCTATGTAAATTAGAATACATATTTTTAAAATTATAATGAAGAAACAAAATAATAAAAATATTAAATAAAGAATGCTGAAAAAGTCAACAAAGTGAAAAATATCCCAGTATGATATTAAGTCTAATTTTAGACTATCTTTGGAAGTACCTCCTCAACTATCACAAATAATTTTAGCTAAATATATGATAATCTGAATAATGAATCTATTGATAACACATCTGATAAGTACTTTTGCAATAAATACATATTTTATTCATATATGTTTCATAATGTTTCTAAGATATATTTCAAAAACCAGTTAATTTGAATGAGTTAGCAGTCAAAAAACTGACAATTTTTCTGTCTTTCATCATGCTACTTTTAGTTGAGGATATTAAACTTACTATAAGTTAGGGGTTATAATATTCTTTTCTAATTTTGCTTATAAAATGACAAATACTTCTTTAGCCAAATTTTTACACCTTAGGAAACTAGATTATCTTTTAAAAGAATTATCTATCACTATAAAACACCTTCTCACATTAGATTTTAAATTATATATATTTTGAAATAACATTTTGTATTAGAAATATAGTCATTAGTCCTAGACCAAAAAGATTTGTAAAATTTCCCTCATCATATATAAGGAAATAAACACAGAGAAATTGAGTAATTTGCTTAATAGCAGCAGAGTCAATAACAGAAGCTAATCAATTACTCTTACAGTGTTATTTCCTCAAAATGTTATAAGCTACCTGAACAAATGATTGCTTGAAAGGATAAGAACTCAAAACTTAGTTCCGGTACAAACTCCAACTGTGTAGATTTTAGCAAGTCATTAAGTTTATCTGAATTCAACTGTATACTCTGATAAAATTATGATATAAGACTTCTAAGAATATAAATTTTGATTAATCGTTACTGTGAAAATATACTGAACAGTAGAGTAAAAAAGTGTATATAACAAGACATAATCAAGAGTGACTCAGAATAGACAATTAACTTACAACAAAGTTTAAAAATAGTTTAATTTAAAAAGAAAATTACCAGGCCTGGACGCTTTGATGTCTAAGAGCTTCAAAACCATCAAAAGCAAATAATATCTATATTTTATAAAATGTCTAAAATATTGAAAAGAGATTATTTCCTAAATTATTTATGAAGTCAAGATAACTCTCATATGAAAAGCAACCTATTATGAGATAAAATGTAAATATTGCCAAATTCATTTACAAATATATGATAATTTGCAATTATTAAATGTTTAAAAGTGTATTTAAGGAATAGCTCACTACCAACTTGTTTGTCCCAGATATACAAGGATCATTCAACATTCAAAAAATGTTAATTTAATCTATCATGTTAGTTGACTGAAGGAATTGGATAGAAATGGTTATCTTGCTTAAAAAGCATTTGATAAAATTAAACTTCCAAAATTAATAAAAGCTAAAATAGAAGAAAATTTCATTTATCATAAAGCATATTTCCTGGAAACATGAAATGCCAATAATTCTTATTGGTAAAATACTAGAAACAGTACCATTTAGGAGAACAATATAATAATTTTCTGAAATCAAATAAGAGAGAATGTAGTATGGGCAGTTATATTTAATACAATTCAATAAGGGGGAAAAAGATCTATAAAGGTCTGTAAAGAGAGAAACAAAACTTACATTTACTATATGCATATTGTTAAAATATCAGAAAAATAAACTTGAAAATTACAATCAAAATGGTATAGAAAGGTGAGCATATATGCCTTCAAAATTCAATAGTTTTCTTAATCATTAATAAGCAAATTAAAAAGTAATACCATTTACTAAAACAATTACAATACAAAATCTGAAAAAAATGGATGATGATAGATAATTAGATCAATAGATAATAGATAAAAAAGACACAGAGTTAAATATGTAAACTATATTTCTTCTCAATTTAATCTATACATTAAGTAAATCCTAATTAAACTCTCTGAAACGTTTTGAAGAATTTAATATTCACCTGGAAGAAAAAATATTTAATAATACCAGCAATTTTTTTTGAAAGTTAATCATATTTTAAAATCTATTATGAAATCATACATATTAAATCATCTTTATGATTAATAGAATACAACATCTCACAAGACAAGATAGATGGCAGTCGAACAAAAATTTGTTCCATAAATTTCAAAAGCCATTGAGAAGACTGAGGGCAGCCTCCTCCATAAAAAGTCACAATCCCTTTTCTAATCTCTGAATCTTAGTATATGTTCAGATTTGCATCCTAATGGCTGAAGAGAGAGGTTGTTTTTAAAAAGAAAGAACCCTGCAAATACCCTGCAAAATCAGACAGTAATTATTCCCCTCAGGGATCTATGGTAGTTTACCAAGTGGTATTATAGTATAGTGGGGAAAGGATAACACCCAGACATTTCAAGGACTACTGGCCTAGGGTCCTAGGTGACACAGGTACTTAACAAACTGCAACAGTAAATTCCCATCCTTAACCCCTTTTAAGGTGAGAGAATATAAAGGTCACTAATAAATGGAGTCCTGGCCCAGATCTGGCTCACCTGGGGTCTTCTGAGTCCACAGACTACCTTACCAGTGGTCAGTTCTCAAGTTTTAAAATGGATTTTCTTGTTTTTTTTTTTGTAGAACCCTCACATGGGAACCTCCTTCCATGCTATGAGATAATAGTCATACTGGGGAAAGCCAAATGGAGGCCCTGAAATTTCCCCAACCTAGATAATTCTTCCAGGAATACAAAGGTTAGGGTCATCCTGAAATTGCAAAGGTTGAAGTATGGTGGTCCCCATCATTTCCAATTTAACTCTACAGTCTGGTTTCTCCAGAAACAAGATGATTCCTTGAGTAAGACAATGTAATAACACAAATATAACCTAGTAATAACCTCCAATATAATTTTACCAGTTGTATCTTTTTGCTTCAAGATAACATAGCTGAGGCTCAGGTACATGGCCATTCGTCTGGGAACTGCCTTATTCATTCCTAATAGGAAGGAGGACCAGACCTGGAGCAATTGGTATTCACATGGAATCAACAAAAGCCTGTCTTAGAGTTGACTCTTCTATCATGTTTTGTAAATGAATGTGGGCCATGGTAGTTGCAGAAACATCACATTTGGTCTACTATATTATTAACATCTGTTAACCAGAGCAGATGAACAAGAGTTGGCAAGTATATTAAGGTCTTCGTTAAGTTCCAGATGATAGGAGATAGCCCTATTAGAGACTTGCAACATTACTGAAGTTTTTAAGTGTACCTTTTCCTTAAAACACAGATTTTACGTCTTGTACCTCAAATGACTAAGAAGGAAACAACACCTGAAAGTCCTCTGGATTCTGGAGCCAGCATATTCTGCATTTTACGTTATTCCTCCAATCCTTCCTGTTTAAGCAATAGAAGACTACTGGTTTCAAGTGGGGCTCAGAAGATTGAAGGATGCCTCTGGAGTTCTGGGTTATAGTGCAATCTATTCTGCAGCTTGAGCCATACAAATTGAGAACGACAGGCATCCATAATGGCAAAAGACACAGTGTGGGGTTAATGGCAAGCTTCAGTAGCAGAATCACAAGGTAGGCTCCTGACTCCTGGAGTAAAGCCCACATCATCTGCTGCACAGAATTATATATTATTTGAGAAACACCTGTGGCATACTACTATACCCTGAAAGTAATCATGTAACCAGAACTTCCCAGCATGAGCTGAATTCTCTCGGTCATATCATAAGCTAAGCAGGATTTTTACATGTTCTTGCAAGGTTTGATTTTGTTCTCTTACTCTTACTCTTTACCATGTAAAAGCACACACCAATTGTGCATACTCCTTTACCCTGGCTTTCAGATTGAGAAGACACACGGAGGTGAGCCTTGCTAAGTACAGTTAAGCCCTGACAACCTAGCACAGCCACAGCCAAGTACCAGCCTTGCATAGCAAGTAATAAATATGTACTCTTTCAAGACACTGACTGTTTTAGTCTGTTTCAGTTGGCATAACGAATTGCCATATGTTGGTATACAAACCTATCTCTCACAGTTCTGGAAGCTGGACATTCCAAGATCAAGCAGCTATGATGTCTGATGAGAGCCCTAATCTTGGTTTGCAGATGGTCATTGTTTTTGGTTGTTTCCTCACATGATTGGAAGAGAGAGAGAGAAAGTGCTCTCATGTCTTTTCTTAAAAGAGAACTAATCCCATTCATGAGGGCTTCACCCTCACGACCTATTACCTCCAAGAGGCCCCATCTTCTAATATCATAACATTGGGGGTTAATACTTACATATGAATTTGACAGAGACACATTTAGTCCATAACACTCAGATATTGGCAATGTTTGCTATTACTGCAAAGATTTTTTTTTTTTTTTGCTTTTTGGTATGTGGGTAGCTCCCTGACTGGGAATCGAACCCAGGCCACAGCACTGATGGCGCCAGCACCAAAGCCTTAAGCCACTACACCACCAGGGAACTCCCAAAGATTTAATATTTACATAAAATATGAAAATATTTCAACATGTAGTTAAATGTGAATGATTATGTTACACAAACACAATATCCATTAAAAAATCATTCATGGAAGAAAACCATGTATGATTCAATTGTTGATTGTATAAACTATAATATGTTTAAATTTCTTATATATTAACAATGACAAGGATGTGAGTTAATATTTGATAAAAGCAGGTTAAGTGTTTAATTTTACTTAAAGCAGAGTGAAAAGATATATTATTATTTATTTTAAAAATATTGGTAAAAATATAAGTAAGGAAATATAAACATAACATATGGTTTATATAAATAAATGTATAAAGCATGAAAAATAAATTATAAACCATTGGCTATGTAAAAATATAAAATGGAGTATAGGTCACTTTGCAAATCAGAAACAAAACTAATAGTAAGAAATGAATGAAATGTGTTGACAATGATCACAATAATGATCTTTACAATATATAATGTCAAGGTCTTTTATTAGCCAACCATGCACTAAGCATGCAATAAGAATTTAATACTTATTTCATCAATCTTTATAAGATTATGAGGTAAGCAATATTATTAAGTCATTTTAGAATTTTGGTGTATGACAAATAAATCTAAAACAAAATGACTATGATGTTTATGTAAGAAAAACATAAACAAGTATATAAAATATTAGGGGTACCAAAATTAACTTAATACTCACAAAGTAATGCCAATATCATAAAAATAGGAAAAGACTATCAGTCTCTATATGGATAAACTATTTGTTGCATAGTGAAGATTTCTAATTGTGAATATCTATTAGTAATGTAATATCAGAATGTATAAAACTAAAACAACTAAAAATACCAGAAGAAAATGATAAAAAATGCAATATGCATGGAGGACTATAAAGAAGTCATAATCTATCTAATAGATGGAAAAAATAAATATTGATAGTAACATTTTATAAGTATGATTAGTATGTATATTGTAATTTATACTTCACAGATTATGAATTTATTTTAAAGTGCCCTGGAGAATAAAAATAGACCAATGACCTCGGTAAATATTTTTAAATTAGACAAGGAATTACACCACCAACGCTTCTAGAACCAAATAATTTTATAGGATAGTTATTTGCCACTTTTATAAATAGTTAATCCTCATTCCATTTAAATTATTCTGAAGCACAGAAGATGCAATCAAGTGAATTTTATTTGTGAAGGTAGCACGTCCTTTACACTTAAACATTAGAAAGCAAAAGGAAAATCATAAAAGACAAATCACAGTTAAAAACATGGAAGAAAAACATAAATTAAATGTGAAGTTACAAACTAAGCCACCTAATAATGAATTTTAATTTAATAGGTTTTTATCTCTACAATATAGGACAGTTAATTAAATCTAATAAATTTGATACCTCATTTCATCCCATTAAAAGTGTATATTTTATAGTACAATAAAATGATGAATAAAATAGAGAAAATTTTGCTGTTAAGAATTCTTAGAAAAATAACTCAGAAAAAAATAAACTATTTAAAAATGATTTTAAAAGATATTTATCAAGAGTGGAAAACATATTCTTCTTAAGGGCACATGAGACTCGCTATTATAGATGCCATTCTAAACAATAGATAATTTGGGAAGGTTTGTTCAGAATGAAAATAAACACAAAAGTATTTCTATATATAAATAAATTACACAAAAAACAATTTAATTCCTGGTGTGAGATACTTCACATCATAATTGAGTGATTTTAGTTGCATTGTGAAACAGTTTGGCCCTGGTGAATACTTGCACACGCTATAAGGCCAGAATTATTTCAGGTTTTCAGGGGCATTTTTTCCCCTGAACATTTGAGACACAAACTGAAAATTGATAAAGGTGAAAACCATAGAGCTGAATCAATACTTTGTAAAAATACACATGTTTTTCATGGCTTACATGTGTTTCTAACAAAGTTTCCAAAAAAATCCCCAAAGATCTCAAATAATAATTTGCACATTTCTTAGTGATGATGTGGGAAGAAATACCAAAAAAAAAAAAAAAAAAAAAAAAAAAAAAAAAAAAAAAAAAAAAAAAAAAAAAAAAAAAAAAAAAAAAAAAAAAAAAAAAAAAAAAAAAAAAAAAAA
>PVJL010007548.1:0-53097 GCA_004026885.1 Lyroderma lyra | reverse complement strand
TGACAGCTATTCATATGAATACCACTGTATTCAAGTAAATACATAAATAAATAGCCCCTTTAGTCTTTAATAGTTTTTTCCCTCCTTCTTCTCTTTTCTTGATACTTTTCTGCTCTTGGTATTTTAAGTCATTATTAACAGGAGAAAACATTGAAACCCTCCAATGGCAAGAAAACTAACATTGTTTATAATCATGAATCCCATACTCACACACAGTAACAATAATAGCACTTTTTGAGTTCTTAAAATGGGTGAGGTGCTAAGCTGGATGTGTTATATTTGCATTGTCACATTCTATTATCATGCACAATTCTCTGAAGCAGTATTAACATTCTTATTTTATCAAGGAAATTATTTTCGGAGGCTTACCAATAGTAATTGAAGGACCAAAATCCTACTACCGTGTTCCTTCCATTTCACTCTAATTGTTTGAAAATACTAATGGTCTCCTGATTTGTAGGTTCCACCTTTGTATGTTTGGGAGATATGACTGAAGAATTCCATAAAATAATCATTAGTTTATGATCTAGAATTTAAGAAATGTGGAATGACAACTCCTAGGGTGAATTATATAGGTATGGAGGTGGGAGAATTCCTTATGTTAAGATGGTAGGTATCATTCTTTCCAGCTGATCATTTAGACTCTAGAAAGACTAACCTACTTGATCCTCTAGGCACTTCACACCACCTGAATAACTCTATGAATCCAATATTACATGAGAAAATATGAAAAGGAAAATTTATTTTTGATTGGCTCTGATCCAATTGGCTGACTTTGTTCAACATTGTTCATACTTTAGCTCATATATTTCATTATACAAAGAGCAGTTGAAACTACAAATAATGCACTTCTAGGATTATTAATATAACTTTTTGTTTACTCCTATTGTTTCAGGTTTAAGGGATAATATATAGATAATAGATTATATCAACAACACTGATGTAGAATTTGTGTCCTAGTAGGACTATATCTCTTACAACTGGGAAAATATTGAACATACTTAACAATTACACAGAGAAAGCATCAACCAATTAGAACAGATACTTAGAGTGGGAACCTGGATACATTTTGGTGCGCCAGATATTCCCCTTGAATTGTAACAAGGTACTGAGTTTCTAGGAAATATTCATAGTGAGCATATAGCAGAAGTGACCTTCAAGGATTGGAGCTCTGAACCAACCAACAGGAAGTCATTTCAGTAGTCGACAGCTGGCATAGAAAACGATCAACACTGCCTTAGAACTACAAATTCACCTGCTTTATGTAACAGATTTTTTCTAACGGTCCAATATAAGGATTAGATTTTGCAATCTTGAAGATGGAAAAAGACATAAAAGCAGATTTAAATAACTGAGCTAATAGCTTTAACAAGTTTACACCAGTCAATTGGTTTTTGTGACTGCATATTGCAAATGTGTTTCCTCTGCTTAGGCCAGGAAATAGTATACAGGTGTCTAGAACCAATAGTTGATGAAATTAAGACAAATACATGTAAATAGAATTTCAGTGTGGGCTGGATATAGAAAGAGTGTTGTTTGTATTACTCTGAAACAATTGAAAGTAATCCCTCAAGTTTAAAAAATTCAGTTGACACTGTACCTAATAGTTTATCAAGGTAAATGCTATTTGTGTGTGTTTTTATGTTTGCATTATCTACTTTACTAAAATTATTCAGATTTTTCAAAATAAAGATAAAATTCTAAAATATGCTTTATTGTTAAATAAGTTGCAACACAAATATTGTGCTTGAGGATAACTAAACTCTCTATAATCATATTTAAATATACAATATACAAGAGATTTAAAATAATTTTGATTACTTGATTCATCTTACATTGTTTCATTCTCTGCATTGTGAATTCAACAATTGTATAGTATCCTCCTAAGAATTAAATATAATAGTGCTATAACACTCATGAAGTGTAAAATGTGGAGACAGTAACATTTCAAAAGAGAAAAAAGAATAAAAGAATTCATAAACTGAAAGGAAACCAAAAAAAAAAAAAAAAGGAAAAGGTAAAAGAAACCAAAATCTAATTTACTTACTTAAACTAAAACAAATCCGTCAGGTGTTTAGGGTATAAATAAAACTGTATATATTAAGCCACAATAGTGATATACCTAGAAAAGCTCCAGTTTGACTCTGAAAGAACAAATAATGAATGTCAGTACTTATAAAACTACCATTTATTATAAAATCTAAAATTAATTTGCATTTCTTAAAGTGTTTAAATTGGTATAGAGAGAAAGCTGCAGTGAAACAGTTATGACATTGTCCCCACAAGTTTTCCAGTAATTTATTGCATCTTAAAAATGCTGAAGAGATATTCTCTATAATCATTTTTTAATTTATGATGTTGGAAACAATGAAATTATTTATGGGGTGGCTGCAATAGAATGAAAGTAATTAAATCTTTCTAACTGCTTGGAGTTGATCCTATAGCAAAAGATAGCAGCATGTAATTAATAATTAAATCAACATATACCGTAAATTTTGAAGCATTTAAAAAATGTTATGACTCACAAAACATTTGTATTTACCCTTTCTTTGTACATTGCATATTATGAATCCTCCAAAATATAAAGATTATCTTACAAATTATGTAAAAGATAAAAGTAAATATTTCATAAATATCCACATGAAGATGCATAATTTATTAGTATTTTAAATTATTCAAATGTTTTATCTATTATACTGTCTAACATTTTTTCTTCTTGTATACAAAATAGTGCTATGTTAAAAATTAACTATACCTATCTAAGTAGGGAATAGAATAGAATTAAAAAACACTCTCCATTTCTAATATTGTAAAATAGATGCCCTGAAAACTAATTCAAACTTAAATTTTTTTTCTAAATAAAAACAAACATTTTTTTTAAAGGGCTGGAGTCAAAGAGAAGAGGATACAGAAAAATAAAAGGACAAGGAAGTCTTGAAATACTAATTTCTTTATGATGTCTCCCAATTTTAAGAACTGAGAGCCTTGAATTTTAGAGGATATTCAAGTAACAGAAGTCAGATGGGGAGTTGAAATTGAAACCACCATTTAAACTCAGGACACTAGAAAAAAAACTTCATATTTTATAAAGGGTGCATTTTTGTCTTCTGGCCAAAAGGTGATAAGGAAAATTTTCTAGGCTCTGAATAAAAAATTAGAACATCTCTTTGATAACCTACAACCGAAGGTTGGCCCTCTGTGTCTGTAGGTTTGAACTCACATTACCTGCAGGTATCAGGACATTCAAAGTTGGGAAAGTAACTTAACATCTATCCTGGATGGACAGGACCCAAAAACACAAGCCAAGGCAAGAAAGAAGGAAAGCAAAAGCACATGTTTTCTAAAAAGATAAATGTAAAATGATTTTTATCATTTATCTACCTATGAGTAGTTTCATTATTTAAATAAAGAATGTAGTTCTATTTTTGATGTTCAACTGATGATAGCTTTTAAGCTTTACCTTATGCTTTTTCCCTCTGCTTCACATATGCAAACATATAAGAAAACCTTGTTTTCCTTAGCACTGGCAGTTTCATCACTGTACAGTGTGTTACATTTATCTATCTCCCTTTGAGTACTGTGGAATATTTTGCATTTTTCAGACTTTAAAATAAAAACCTTCCTTGTATATGATGAATTAAAGATGACAAAAATTCATTCAGTAAATGCCACTACAAATTATACCAGTAATTATAGAAGAGCTGATAGTTGATCTACATGAGTGTGAGTCACGTGTTTCCCACTTGTTGTTTAGAAATAACAAGTGAGAAACACGTGACTCACACTCATATAGACCAACTATCAGTTCTTCTATAATTTCTCACCAGCAAGAGATTTTATCCTATCTAGGTACTCATGGGTTTCAAAAATTTGAGAGCTCTCTATGTAGCTGTTAAGAGCATCTTGTTTTTTAAGATGCTTTATTACAAGTTATGTATATTTGAGCATCTTTTTTATTTTTGTAATCTTGAGTTTCCTCCTCTATAAAATTGGTGTTTAATGCATATCTTACAAAACTAACATATGTATTATTTTTAAAAGTTTCTAGGAAATACTGATGTTACCATAGCAACAACGTAATCCAAATCAAAGTTACCCTTGAACTAGTTTAAATCAATCCCCCACATTAACAGCCTGAGAAGAGATATGTCCATTAGTAGGCATAAATTCTGTTTAGCTTTATTTCTCCTTTTCTACAAAACATGCCTGGCATTCCATAAAAAATTATAAGAAATACAGAAAAAGCACAAAACAAAATGACAGAACTAGAATCAGAAAATTCTCAAATGTAAGAATCATCAGATAAGTATTTTATAATGTCAATGATTAATGTGTTAAGAAATCTTGTGGAAAATGTAAAATGTACAGAGACAGATGGGAAATTTCAGAAGACAAATAGAAACCATAAAAATCACAAGGAAGCCACATGGCAGCATTAGAAGACTTCCAGGTATCTTGCCTTAAAATCACAACTAGTTGGACAACTATAATTCAACAAATGATTTCCTGCTTATCACACAAACACATTTGAAAGATCCACACATTGAGACATCTGATAGTGCAAGTATCAGAGTGAGCAGGGGAGAAAGGATGGGAGAAGAACAGGACCAAAGGATGTGCATAGTTTGGTGCTCAAAGTTGCCCAGGTAGGCATAATAGGAGTGAAGGGTTATGGTGCAACCCCCACTGGGAAAATTGAATGGGCAAATATAGCAATAGGGCCTAAGGGGCCAACATTCTTTGAGGCTGGGCCCAGGGTCAGGGCAGAGAAGTGGTGCAAAAGATGGCAGTGTTCCACAGACTGCCATCACAGGACAAAGAATTCCATAGTCACAGGAACCCACCAACTTCATCCTCCTGTGGCTGGCAGTAAAATCCTCTCTTGGCAGATTACAAAAGAGCTGAAGAAAAACTTTTGAGCCTAAGTGGTGTGGTTCATACTATGAGAAATAGTAGAACAACAGACACATGAGCCTGCTTTCCTCATCTCTTCCTCCTCCACTCATGATAGCACAGCCAGGGGGAGGCAGCTGCATAAATTTAGAGTGGCACTGGAGGTGGATTCTAGCTATAAGAAAGTGATGCCAAGAAGACATAGGCCAGGAGATCCAAGACCAAAGAGACTGGGTCATAAAGGGAATGGCCACCTTCTTGGAGGATACAGGGTGTTTTCCATGGCTGAGGTGATATTGTTACACAGAGATCTCAGAAGCCCCTTTAATGCAGGTAAAAGAAAATATAAAAACTTGCTCTTTGGCAATACCTACTAAAAACAAACAAACAAACAAACAAACAAATGACATCTACATGTCAACCTGTTAACAGTGAAGTGTCTAATGCTTTAAAAAAAAGTAAAAACAAGATGTTATTACCACAAATGCCTAGGCAGTGAAATAATTCATCAAGCAAAATGAATAACTAAGGTAACAAGGAAATTAAAAATGAATATGGAAAATCTCCAGAAAATAAATTTAAAGACATGAAAGACTGTGATTTAAAAGGCAGACTATTCAAGATTGTAGTTCTGAAAAAATTCAATGAGATACAGAAAACTCAGAAAAGCAATTCACCAAGTTCAGAAATAAAGTCAATGAAAAAAAGGAGTACTTCACCAAAGAGATTGAAACAATAAGAAAGAAACAAAGAAGAAGTCTGGAGCTGAAGAATTCAATAAATAAGATTAGGAAATAGAGCAGACTAGATGGAGGAAGGAAATGGTGACATTGAAGATATAATTCTGAAAATGACTCTGGTGGGAGAAGAGTGAGAATTGAGATTAAAAATTAATAAAAGAACTTTTTATCTGACTCTATTGGAGAGAACAATATAAGAATAATGGGTACATCATAAGGAGAAGACCAGGAGAAGGGAACAGAAAGCCTATTCAAACACAAAATTGATGACAACATCCCAAAGCTATGGAAAGAAATTAATCCTTGAATTCAAGAAGCTAACAAATACCTAATTATCTCAATCCAAAAGATCTTCTTCAAGGTATATTAAACTAAAGCTGTTAAAAAATGGCAATAAAGAATTATCAAGGCACACAAGAAAAAGAAGATAACCTATTAAAAAAATCATTATATTATCACCAAAATTTTCAGCAGAAATCCTACAAGCTAGGACTATTTAAATAATCACATTATTGAAAAAGAGACAATCACTAGTCAAGAACAATATATTCAGTAAAATTATCCTTTAGATATGTAGGAGAAATAAAGGCTACAGATGCTGAGGAAATTTACCACCACAACTGAATTACAAGAAATGCTTAAAGGTGCTCTTCTACTTGAAACAAAAAGATAAGGATACAAAACTGTGAGTAAGATGACTAAAAGACAAAAGAAGAAAATTGCTACTCTTGTTCAGAACAGGGTATGAAAAACTTAAATATAACATAAAGTTTAGAGGAGGTAAAAACATATTTTAAAAAAAGAAGACAATAGGTACTGCAATTTGGAAATGAGCACAGCATAAAAAGGATATAATTTGTGACAACAAAAATCTAAAATGGAAGGGGGAAAGGACTGAACTTGCTCAGATGAACAGAGATAATATGCAATCATAAAGAAAAGGACTTTTATACATATAAAACTTTCTTTTTTTACATAAAACTAATGATAACCACACACACACACACACACACACACACAAATCTAGAACTGAGAAACATAACAAATGAAGAAACAAAGGAAAAATAAAAGATTACCACCAAACTAAAATAATAGACAGAAATACAAAAAAAACAAACAAACCAAAAAACAAAAAAAAAAAAAAACCAAGGGAGACACCAAGCTACTAGAAAACAAAAGATGAAATGGTTATAGGAAACCTTCATATATCAATAATAACCTTAAAGGTAAATGGACTGATCTCATCAATTAAAAGGAGAAGAGCAGTTAGATTGATCAAAAAACAAAACCCAAGTACACACTGTCTTCAGGAGACACATCTCAGCTGCAAAGAAAAATATAGATTCAAAGTAAAATAGTGGAAAATGATACTCCAAGCAAATGGCATCCAGAGAAAAGCTGGTATAGCTATGCTTATACCAGACAAAATATATTTCAAGACAAAAAAGGCATCAAAAGACAAAAATGGACATTTTATAATGATTAAGGGAAAATACATCAAGAGGACATAATACACCAATTGTGTAATGGACCCTCAACTTGAGAGCACAAAAATATATAATGAAATTACTAACAGAATTAAAGACAGAAACTGACAAAATACAATTATAGTTGAGAACCTAAATAACACATGGGCAGACATTGATAAATCATCCAAACAGAAACTTAATAAGAAAATATTGGTCTTAAATGACAAATATGACCAAATGGACATAATTGACATTTACAGAGTTTTTTTGTCTCAGAATACCAGAATATACTTTCTTCTAAGGTGCACATGGATCAATCACAGGATAAACCTTAAGTTGGGGCACAAAACTAGCCTCAACAAATTTAAGAAGATTAAAATCTTTAACCACAATGTTTTGAAATTAGAAATCAATTGCAAAGAGCTACAAAAACCACAAATATGTGAAGATTAAACACATGCTACTGAACAACTACTGGGTCAAAAAATAGAAGAAGGAATCAAAAGATATAAAGAGACAAATAAGAATGACAATATAACATACTAAAATTTTGGGGATGCAGCAAACGTTAATAGCATTACAGGCCTACCTCAAGAAACAAACAAACAAAAATTTCAAGCAAACAACCTAACATTTCACATTAAAGAACTAAAAAATGAAGAGCAAACTAAGCCTAAAGTCAGTAGAAAAAAAAATGCAAAAATCAGAGCAGAATTAAATCAAATACAGGACAAAATGACAATAGAAAAAAACTAAAGCATCAAAGAACTTGTCCTTTGAAAGGATTAATAAAATCAACAAACTTGTGGCTAGACTCAATGTGGAAAAAAAGAGAAAAAAATTACAATGGATACCACAGAAATACTAAGGAGTATACAAGAAAGAATATTATGAAAGGCTATGTATCACCAAGTAGATCATTTAGGAGAAATGGACAAATTCTTAGAAATATATAACCGTCCTAGACTGAATCATGAAGAATGATAAGATCTAAATAGAACATTCAACAGTAAAGAAATTGAAACAATTATCCAAAACCTACTAAAAACTAAAATTCCAGGGCCAAATGGCTTTACTAGTGACTTCTATCAAACATTACTAGGAGATTTAAAACCTATCGTTCTCAAACTATTTTTAAAAAATTGAAGAAGTGGAATACTTTCTAACTCATTTTATGAGGTCAACATTCCCTGATATCATAGGCTAGAAAAGACAACACACACACACACACACACACACACACACACATACACACACACACACACAAAACTACAGACCAATATCTTTGAAATACTGAAGCAAAAATTCTAAACTAAATACTAGCAAAGTGAATACAACAATACATTAAATAGATAACACGTCGTAAGTCAAGTAGGGTTCATTACAAGGTGCAAGGATCGTTCAAAATGTGCCAATTGATTGATGTAATATACCACATAAGCAAAATAAAGTATAAAAATCATATGATCATATAAATAGATATAAAAAATTTGATGATATAACATCCATTTATGTTTTAAGTACTCAATAAATTGGGTATAGAAGAAAAATTCCTCAACGTAATAAGGCCATATATCACAAATCCTCAGCTAATATCACACTCAATGGGAAAACTGAAATCTTTTCCTCTAAGATCAGAAAAAAAAAGATGCCCACTCTTAGCACTATTATTCAACATAACACTAAAAGTTCTAGCCAAAGCAATAAGGAAAGAGAAAGAAATAAAAGGTTACCAAACTGGGAATGAAGAAAAAAATTGTCAGTTTTGTAGATGACTTGATTCTTTATATAGAAAACCATAAAGATGCCACCAAAAAACTAATAGAAACAATTTTTAAAAATAGTAAAGTTGCAGGACACAAAATGCATGTATAAAAATCCATTGCATTTCTATACACTAAGAATAAAATATCAGAAAAAGAAATAAAAAGACAAATTGCAATTGAAACAAAAAAATAAAATACCTAAGAATAAACTTAACAAAAGATGTGAAGAATCTGTATGCTGTGAAGTAAAAGACATTGCTAAAATAAATTTAAGACATAAAGAAATAGAAAGATATTTTGTGTTCATGATTAAAAGAATAAATATAGTTCTAATTTACCTAAAGCTAAATATAAATTTAATGTAGTCACAATAAAAATTCCAATGACACTTTTTAAAGCAATAAAACAGAAAAATCATTAAGTTTCTATGGAACCACAAAAGACCTTAAATAGCCAAAACAATTCTGGTGGGGGGAAATCCAGAGGTATCACACACTCTGATTTTATATTATATTATACAGTTACAATAATCAAAACAATATGGCATTGGCAGATAAACAGACACAGAGATTAATGAAACAGAATTGATAGCCTAGAAATAAACCACATGTATACGAGCAAGTAATTTTTGACAAAGGAGCCAAAAACATACAATGGAGAAAAGAAAACCTCTTTAAAAATGTTGGTATGACATTTGGAAAGCCACATAAAAAAGAAGGAAACTGAACTGCTATTTGTCACCATACACCCAAATTAACTCAAAATGGATCAAAGGCCTAACTATAAAACCTGAAACAATAAAATACGCAGGAAAAAATATAGGTACTAAACTTACAGCTCTTGGTCTCAGAGAGGATTTTATGGACTTGACACTGAAGGCAACGGAAATAAAAGCAAAAATAAATGAATAGGAATACATCAACAACAACACAACAACAAACAGGCAACTATCTGAATAGACTATATTTGCAAATAATAGCTCTGGAAAAGGGCTAATGTCCAAAATATATTTAAAAAAACCATGCAGTTTGAAAACAAAAACAAAAAGGAAAACCAATCTTATTAAAAAATTGGCAGAGAACCCGAATAAATAATTTTTTCAAAAAGACATACAAATAGCCAACAGATACATGAAAAGATGCTCAACTCCACTAGCTATAAGGGAAATGAAAAATCAAAACCACAAAAAGATACCACCTAACACCAGTTAGAATCACTATTATCAATAAGACATAAAATAGCAAGTATTGGAGAGTATGTAGAGAATAAGGAACCCTTACAGGGGTTCAAGATAACTTTGATTGTGACCTAACACAAATTTGTAAACTTTCTTAAAACATTACAAAAATTATGCATGGAACATTTTTTAGCTCATCAGCTATCATTGGTGGTAGTATATTCCATGTGTGGACCAAGACAATTCTTTTTCTTCCACTGTGGCTTGGGAAGCCAAAAGATTGGACACCTTTGCCTTATACACTGCTGGTTGGATCATAAATTGTTACACCCTCTTTGGAAAACAGTATGGAGTTTCCTCAAAAAATTAAGACTGGCACTGCAGCATTATGCACTGTAGCCAAGACATAGAAACAACCTAAGTATCCTTCAATTAGGCAGACCAAATGTATCATTTTAAATAGTACAGAAAATGATATGGTCCTGTTTCAAACAATATGTATGGTCAGCTACTGACACCTTGAATTTAGCCCAGTGAGACTAGGCTGAGCGTACGTACCATTTGGAATGGAAGCATATCCTTGTTTTCTGTCCTAATTGAAATGTTATGTGGGAGTCAGCCTACATTCAATGGGTGATTAGATAAAAACAATTGGTACATACATACAAGGGGATATTACCTGACCATAGGAAAGGATGGAATACATTCATTTGCAACACCATAGATGGATATTGAGAGTACCATGCTAAGTGAAATAAGTTGAGTGGAAAAAGACAGAAACTATATTATTTTACTCATATATGGGCTATAAAACAGAAAGCAACAAGAGAACAAACAAACTTACAGACACAGACAAGAGAAAGGTGGTTACCAGATGGGAAGGCAGTATGGGGAAGATGAAGAGAAAGGGGATCACATTTATGGTGACAGAGGGTGAATAGACTTTGGTGAGCACACTATGCAATATACAAATGATGTATTATAGAATTGCATACTTGAAACATATGATATTACCAACTAATCATCCCAATAAACTTAATAAATAAAGAAAGAATCAAAGGGAAACACTAAAAATATACAATATCAGAGAGATGAAGAATATTTTTGACAAATTTTTCTGTAGACTTGCTAGAAAGAAAAGACTCCAAAAACTTGAGAATAGATCAGTGGATATTATCTGAAGTGAAACACAAAGGAACAAAAACAGTGGAAATAAAAAACATAAATGAGATCCTATGACTGTGGTAAAATATCATATGGTCACAACACTGGAATCCCAGAAAGAAAAGAGAAAAGGAACAGGGCAGAAGAACTATTTGACTATATAATATATGAGTTCAAGAAAATAATAAAATAATAAAACGTTACAAATCCAGGAAGCAGAGAAACCTAAGCAGGATGAACACACATACACCCACAACTCTCAACACATCATATCCAAACTGTTAAAAAAAGATGGTAAAGAAAAATTGTTAAAGCAGCCAGAGAAAAAAAATACACATTGTAGATAGTGAAACAAAGATAAGAGTCAAAGCAGACTTCTTTAGAAATAAATAAGTCAGAGAACATGAAGCAGTATCTGTAAAGTACTGAAGATACCTGTGGCTAGAGTCAGGGTTGGTTGACAAGATTTAACTTAGTGTTAAAATTCTATTCTCAGTTCAGCTGTTCCTACCAGTTAGTGCTTCAGAAAGAGTCTTGCTTCTCTTAGACGATGGTGCTAACTATTCAGTAGTTGCTAAGTTCGTTGTGGGAGACAAGGAGAGCTCTATGTTTCCTTGGTCCAACCTCAATCTTATGCAGGACACATGTGCCTACATTTTAATGTTGGGGATTTCTTAATGTTCCTGTCACTCTTTTTGGTAGCAAAACTCTACCTTTTATCTGTCATGGCTCTTTTGTGGGAAATTTTCCTGTCCTGTCCACAAAAGATATCTAATTGTATTAGATTTGAAACCTGAGCTCACAATATTTCCAACCCCTCTTCCAAAAATAGTAATTTTTTATATTCTCTATTCTTCCTGCAGTCATAATGAGTCTTACTTGTGTCTCGGGATTGAGAGTGTTTACTGTCCCTCCAATAAAGCCTTAAGCCTTTTGAGAGAGGAATCCAAGAAAGTGGCAGAGCTTTGTGCCTGTCTTATAACAGCAGCCATCTCCTCCTTCTGCATTGACAAAGAAGGTTCTCTTCAAATTCTTCTTGCAGTATTTTCTTTTTATGAGTATGAAATGGAGAAAAATGGAAATGAACCTGTGAATGTGTAAATTCCCCTTGTGTGTGCACCTAACAGGGATTCTATGTAATCACAATAATCTATAGTTACCCTTTATCAAATTATTAACATTTTAAACAACATAAAAGATTAAGCCTTCCTAAATAAGTGATACTTGTTTGATAAGTAGGACTAAGTTGGGCAAAGGATGTGGTTAGATGTGGAGAAGGAAGCAGGGAATTGGGAAGGCAGAACAGCATAGAGTTTATAGAAGTGCATAGGAAGCTACATGTACATCAGAGAAGCAGAGAAAAATGCAGTTCTGTGTGTTAGAAATATGGTAGGAAGTGACATGATTGAAGTTAGGGTCAATTATGCAGGGCTCTGTATGTCGTATTTGTAATTTTGAATTGTTATCTTAGGGGCAATTAGAAGGATTATAACATTTTCCCAAGGCATTTTTGTGGTCAGATTTATATTTGCACTTTGTCCAACTAAGAGATGATAATGATTTAGACAAGGGTGTCATGAGAAGACATCAGGAGAAATTTTAAATTGACAGCATGTGAGTTGATGTTACTACACGTTTGTGTCTCCCTCACCAAATTAACATGTTGAAATTATGACCTGCTTTGGATGGTATTTAGAAGTGGGACCATTGGGAGGTGATTTACTCATAAGGATGGAGCCCTCATGATGGGATAAGAACCCAATAAAAAGAGCCACAAGAGAGCTTTCTTATTCTCTCTCTTTCCATCATGTATGAGAAATAGAGAAAATGGCCATCCTCAAACCAGAAACAGAACACTCAACAGATACCAATCTACTGGTGCCTTGATCTTAGATTTCCAGCCTCCATAACTGTGAGGGAAAAAAAGCTTGTTGTTTAATTTATGTCATATTCTATTTGAGGAACACCAAGAAATAATCTGTTATTAGAAAAGAAGGATTTAGTTTTAGGACATAAAAATTTGAGATACCAAAGTTACCATTAAGTGCCAATATAAAAAAAATTTAGATCTGGGATTTAGAAGAATTGGCTGGTCTGGTGATTATACTTAGGGAATTGTGAAGTGACAGAAAGTTTTTAAAGCTATGGAAAATAGATTCATCAGGTGGACTTTCAAGATGACTGAGTAGATAAACACTATGTTTGTCTCATCTTATGAACATATCAAAATTACAATTAAATTATAGAACAATCAGCTTGGAGAACGATCTGAAGTCTAGCCAAACAGAAGTTTTATAACTAAGGACATAAATAAGAAGCCATGTAAAGACTAGTAGTGGGATGGGGTGGGGGTAAGAGTGACATGGCTAGCCCCAAACCTCCATGTGGTGGTTGAGAATCAGGAGGGATACCTTGACGGTGGAGGTTTCCCACAGAGGAACAAGAGACCCCAGTTCCACACCAGGGTACCCAACATGGAATATTGGTTTCATAAAGAAGACACCCTACAACATCTGGCTGTGAAAAACTGTGGGAATTCTGACTATCTGGGAGGGATGGAAGGCTGCAGGAAACTCAGGTGTCATCTTAAAGTGTTTGTGCACAGACACACTAGCTCACGGGAAAACACCCTAGGCTCTGATGACAGCCTGGTAACTCAGGGGCTGTCAGAAGCATATGTGGGGCTGACAGAGATGTGTGGGTTTTGGGTAAAGTCACCCTTTTCCCAATGTGTGATTCTCCTCCTATACAGCTGGACACCATCTTTCTGTTTTGAGCCCACCCCAGCATAATCAAATTTGAATCTGGATTGATCTGGTGAGCTTAGCTCACTTCACCCTGGTAACTCACTGAAACTCAGCCATGTCCAAGGCTTTCTCAGCAACTGAACCTTATGGGAGCTGGGAGCTAGAAAGCTGGGAGCAAGCCTCAGAGTGTTACGGCTCTTTTTGAAGACAAGATAGCAGAAAACAACCAATCTGAACAGCAAAAGAAAACAAAATGAGGATAGTCTAAGGGACCTCTGGGACAACATCAAGTGTTACAACATTTGCATCATAAAGATACCAGAAGGAGGAGAGAAATCAAGTAATTAAGAACCTATTTGAAAAAACAATGATGAAAACATTCCAAATTTAGCAAAGGAAATAGACATAGAAAGTCAGGAAGCACAGAAAATCCCAAACAAAATGAACCCAAAGAAGTACCAAGACACATAACTAAAATGCCAAAGGTTAAAAAAAAGAATCTTAAAAACAGCAAGAGAAAAGCAGTTACTTATTTGCAAGGGAGCTCAGCTCCTATAAGACTGTCAGCTGATTTTTCAACAAAAATTTTGCAGTCCAGAAGGGATTGGCACAAAATTTTCAAATGATGAAAAGCAAGGATCTATGACCAAGACTATTCTACCCAGAAAGACTATCATGTAAAAATTGAGGGACAAATAAAGTGCTTCCCAGACAAGTAAAATCTAAAGGAGTTCATCATCACCAAATCAGTATTATAAGGAATGTTAGAGGAACTTTTTTAAGGTAGGAAAAAATATTTAAAATATGAATAATAATTGGCAATAACTATATATCTATCAACAGTTATAATGCTTTTAACGTAAATGGATTAAATGCTCCAATCAAAAACAGGATGGCTAAATTAATAGGAAAACAAACCCCTTACATGTGCTGCCTACAAAAGACTTACTGCAGATTGAAAGACAAACACAGACTGAAAGTAAAGGGATGGACATAGTTATTTCATGAGATTGAAAACAAACAAACAAGAAACCAGGAGTAGCAACACTTATACCAGACAAAACAGACTTTAAAACATAGGCAAACTTTAAATAGACTTTAAAACAAGAGACAAAGAAAGACCCAGTCTAGATATTCATCCACAGAAACACAACATGCTACTTTGAGAGAACATGTGCATCCATATGTTCTTTGCAGCATTATTTACAAGAGCCAAGATGTGGAGATATCCTGGGTGTCTGTCGATGGATGAATGCCTAAAGAGTAGGTGCTACATACAGTAGACTCTCCGTTAACCAGCACCCATGGGAATTGGTAGATGCCAAATAATTGTAAGTAGACTCTGTTAACCAGAACTCAAGTTACCTGGCACTCTCAAGCAATTGGCGAAAGTTGAGTTCCGGTTGATAGACAGTCTACTATATGTACAATGGAATATTTCTTGGCATAGAAGCGGATGAGTTCTTGCCATCTGCAGCAACATAGTTGGACATGGAGGGTATCGTGCTGAGTGGAGTATGTCAGACAGAGAAAGATGCATTGTGATTTTGCCAATAAGTAGAATCTAACAAAATAAACGGAAAGAGACTCATAGACACAGAGAACATTTTGATAGTTGCCAGATGGGAGGGAGGGTGAATGGATGGGTGAAAAAGGAGAAGGATTTAAGTACAAATTTGTTGTTACAAAGTAGTCTTGGGGATAGAAGATATAGCATAGAAAATATAGTCAATAATATTGTAATAACTATGTATGGTGTCATATATGTACAAGATTCAGGGTAATAGATGGGAAGGGATTTGGGGGAGGGAATGAAAAAGGTAAAGACATTAAGAAGTAAAAATTGGTAGTGACAAAATAGTCATGGGGATGTAAAGTAAAGCATAGTCAATAACATGATAATAACTATGTATAGTGCCAGGTAAGTACTAGACTAGGTAGGGGCATCATGTCTTAAATTATAATATATAAATGTCTAACCACTGTGCCGTACTCCTGAAATTAATATAAAATAATATTTAATATCAACTATAATTGAAATATTTAAAAAGGGGGAAAGGTGAAGGGAAATAAGTGGTTCAAAATTCCAGGTATAAAACAAATAAGTCATGCAGATAAAATACACAGTGTGGAGAATATAGTCAATAGTATTATCATAGTGTGGTACTATATCAGATGGTTGCTGGACTTATGGTGGTCATTTTTTTAGATATTTAAATGTTGAACAATTATATTGTACACCTAAAACAGATTTAATGTTGTACATTAGTTATTTTTTAATAAAAATTAAAAAGAATAAAATACACATTATGGAGAAACAAACAAAAAAGATACAGAGAGGACTGGTATCCAGAGAGGGCAGAGTGACAGAGGGAGATTGGGTTCCTGAATGACCCTGTGGAACTCCACCCACCAACCAGAAATATCTCTGTTGATTTATATTGAGAAATAAAATTTTATGGGATTAAAAATAGAAAAGAAAATGGATTCTATTATCTGTGAAAAGATATGACATGACCAAGGAAGATAGCCTGTGATAACCCTGAGGAATTTCAATGCCATTAGAGAAATCACCTACACAAATTTCTAAGGGTTCATACTAATTTGAGCTGCATGTGTGTATGGTGCATCTAAATCTTAATTAAATACATACCCAGAATTTGCATTTTATAAATACCAGACAATGTGTTGCCTGTTCATGAGTCATAGTAAAACAGACTCAAGAGATAGATTTTCTGATAGAGATAGCAGAAGCCTGCACTTTGAAGGGAAGAAGAGTCATTAGCAGGTTGGGAGATAATACTAATGCCAAGTTTGGGACCAGAGGTATGGAGTGCAGACACTCCAAAATTGAAAATACTATGCAATATGTATAATACTTATGAAAATGTCACATCATCATTTTAAAATATAATTTCTGAAAGGAAAAATTAAAGCGGTTTAATTTTTCTATATTGCCACATGTCTGAAAACTTAAATTTAAACTGTATATTTTCATCAATACTTCTATATGCACAGAAGTGTTTCCACTAGTGTTCACTATTCTCCAGGAATCTCTAAGAAATGCATAGATTACTTTAAAATTCCATGAATTCAGCAGAGGCTTCAAAGTCACTAGCAAAATGACAAAATATAGTGGATAAACATATTTCTGCCAAGTGATTTGGCCTTGATTTCTGTGAAAGCATATGCGCTCATGCAGACTACAGAGAAGAATATTTTAGGCCAAACTATTTCTAAACTAGAATCAATTCAATTATTCTAAAGCTTACTGTATAATTTATGAATTATCTAGCCGTGTTCCATTTCTTTTTTTCTTTCTGATCATTGAATTTTGCCAATTTCTCTGCTTATTATAATTCTTCCAGAAGATGATCCAGGAAAAGAAAAAAATAAGAAAGAAATTTGCTAATTGTGGAAAGCTATCTTGCTTAGGGAAAAAAATTGTTTAGTAGGTTGGAGGGGTAAATATATCTGCTGAGAAATTGTAGTATGTAGATTTAATATGCATATGTTCTGAATTATTTTAGAAAAGTAGGTTTGATTAATTTTTGGCTGTTTGTTGATCTTCTTTTACATTTTAATTTGTCTTTAACATCGTTTTTCTAAATAGAAACTTACAAGAGGCTTAAGAACCAGAACAAGTGTAATTATAGTTCCTTTGGGTTAAGAATATGATAAAGTCCCGACGCTACACTTCTTTGTATTACCCACTACATACAGATACTCAAATGTGTACACAAAGACATACTCATTTACACACATGTACTCACACAGACGCATATATACTCATAGACTTATACATACACAAACATACATCGACATAATATACACATATACATATACACATACCAGCACCTAAGAAAGCCCTTTGGCTATTACTGCAGAACTTTAGGACTGGATGCAGTTTTGAAAATTACTGCTGTAAATTACAAGAATTGTGTCATGAAACAAAAATTCTTTTTTTTTAAGCAATGGAGCCAATTAAATGGTTTGACCACGCATAAGAATCATGAATGTAATAATCAACTGAGATAGAGGACTAAAGTAGTATTTGATGTTGAATGAAATGCTTATTTATAATTATTACCAAATAAATTGACAGAAAGTTCAATTATTCCTTACACAAATAACTAGTACTAGCATTTTATTCTACAATTTACTCTTAACAATCTGGGGTTAAGGGAACTGACCCCTCTGCAGGTGAAAATTTGTGTATACGTTTAGTAAGCCCTCTTCATCCATGGGTTTCCAATTGTGGGTTGAAAATACTTGATCTGCAGTTGGTTGAATTTGTAGATTGAAAACCCACACAGATATGGAGGGACAACTGTAACTATATTTAGTGAAAAAATATACTGGATATAAGTAGAACTGTGCAGTTCAAACTAGTATTGTTTAAGGGTCAACTGTATAAGTTGCTTGTACATATTATTATAGGATTGACATTTACAAGAAAGTGAGAAATAGCCAAAGGCCAAAATGTTCTACTGCTTTTATGAAGAACCTATGATTATTAACATATTCAGACCCTACTTTCTCAGCACAGATAGGTTTGAGAGGTCATGAAAGAACACTTTTGCTCCTTCTCACTCCTAGACCTAATAATACACTTCGGTGAGCAATATGACTTAAACCTTGCTAGCTTCATCAAATTTCTCAGTCCGTATGGGAACAAAGATCTTCATTTAACTATATTAAAGCAGATTTTTCGAGCACTAGCCTGAACCTGTAAAGGGCTGATAAACTTTCTATATAAGCTAGGATGGTTTCAGTATAAGTAAGGAAATATCTAAATAAAAGTAGCTGTTAAACAATTAGGATATAATGAGAAATCCAGAGTGTAAGAGTTTTACTATTTAACATGAATATTGGAGTGTAACTCTCCTTTTTTGAGTCCTCTCAACTTGCCTCCACCTTCAGCCTTGATAGCTGCTCAAAAGCTATGTTTTCACATCTCTAGAAAAGTAGTCAATGTGTGAGAGAAGGGGTACAGGAGTCTGACACCTAAAAGGACAGAGGAGTCTAACACAATTCAAACTATTCTTGTAACTGCCTTCAAAAGTGAACATCAGAGCCTTTGAGGATATAAATTCCTAGAATGAACCTGATTTTTGTTGCCTGCCCACTCCTAACCCAGTTCCCCAGAGTGGATGTAATTTTTAAGTCATTATACATTTTTTCATTCTCTTTGTAATTTTCAGTGTGCTATTGTCTCTTCTTTTACTATTGTTTTGGAGTTTGGTGAAGGAGGAGGGAAAAATTGCCTAGTATCAATATAGTAGATTTAACTGCAGGTAAGAGTTATTTTATACTATATATAGGCCAAAATGACACAGAATTTTGTAGGCCTAATGCCTATAACTTTTTTTTAAATCAACAAATAAACACTAATATATTCAACTTGCTTAGACTGTATTGCTATCACCTTCAACACTACTGCTACTGACTTTGTTGAGAATAGCACTGATTTATGTTAGGCTATTGAGGTAAAATAAGTTATTGTTCATTAACTGGCAAAACTATAGGATAAGACAAGTTGACAAAACAATTTTGTGCTGATAAATTGTTGTGTATTTATTTGCAAGGTTGGCATAAATAATCTTATTTCTCCAAGGTGCAAACAATAGATAGCAGGGGACCATTTGATGTCATGCCAGGGAAGGGCCAACAGAACAATACAGCATCCTTGGGGCTTACTGCCCAAGGATCATTAATTTATTTTTTCTGGTGTGTGGGATCATTTCTAAGAAAATCAAACATCCAGTTAGGATCATTTTCAATGATAAAATAGTGTTGAAAAGAACAGGTCTAGTTGTATTTGGGCTATTATTTAGAAAAAAAAACTATGTTCATAAAATGAATGTATTTTTCTCTGAATTCTAACATGAAACAAGAACAGCAATTATTAGGAGAAGATATGAGTTCAGTCATCACTACTTTTTCTTGTGTATCCTAATTTTAAAATTCATTCTTTCAAATGGTAAATTTGTTACTTGTCAAGCTGAATGTTTTAAAATACTCAGTTAAATAACTCTTTCTGTCATATTCAGAAAAGCATGTTTGTATGTAGTCAAACATTAAAGTATTTGAAATAAAATATTATAATTATAGTTGAACTGTAAACTATAAGAATTAAAATAATTTACTCATATGCTAAAACACTGTTTATGACAGAGTAATATGGGAGTTTGGACTTTATCATTAATTAGAAAATGAATATAGAATCTATAGCAGATTAGATTAAAAGGACACTTCACTTAAATTGAATATAATAAGTATTCTTAATTTAATTCCATCCTGTAAAATAGTCCAATCATTCTGAACAGGTTATTGATTAAAACATTTTAGATGAAAATAAAAATTTTTATTTTATTTCCCAATCTTTTGATGTAAAAACAAGTGGAATACCTGGTTGAACATAGAATACACAACATTGATGTTGCACTGAGTTTCATATTGAAATTTATGGGCTGTGTCTTGATTCTCTTGAAAGCCTGAGCTTTATTCCAGCATTCTACACTATAATTAATTCTTCACATATGTTCTACAGCCTACTTTTTCTCCATAATTTTCACATCTCTCTTGATAGGTCCCATCCTAGTCATGTAGGTCATTCTTTGTTCTTTTAACAATATGTCTTCTTCTATTCAAAACATAGTTAAGTTCAATAATTGTATTCAAGTACAACCAATAATATGCTCAAAAATAATGATTGAAGATATTCAACTCTGACTGCTTAATTCAGACATATAATGTGAACTTGCTTTTTTTCATAAGCAAATATTACTTAATGTCTCGATGCTTTCAAAATTCAACTGTAAATAAATGCAAAAGGAGACAGATAGTACAATACTGGAAGCCAGTAATTATATAATTTAGATAGTTTTGACATATTAGAAGTACTTACATACTTTGGCTTTCTTAGTAATCTACTTTATGATCCTAGAAAGTTATTTCATAAATCCATATCTTTGTTTTACCCTTCTGTAAAAATCACCAATAAATGTGAATTATATAGCATTTTATCAGTTTTGTCTGATAAAACCACAGAGGAAAAAAAGTTAAGATTTTATCAGGATTATCATATACGTAATCAGATTTTATCTACTTTACCAGTTCTAAGAAAATGTTATTTTAAATTATGAATTTACATCAATCCTAAGGAATGTGCATGATTTGTTGTTTAAAAAAATACCAGAAAAAAAGAAGAGATTTCTAGAGACACATAACAAGATTCTACTTTTTTAATTTAATAACTCCATTAGGTAAAATGGTTCAGACTCCCTATATCATAAAAGGTGAATGATTTTCTCTCCTATTCAGGTTGAAGTTTTTTTTTTTCTTTGACTATACAACTAATTTCATTCTTCAATGTATGTTCATCATTACATTATTCCTTCAGTTTAAATATGTATATGAATATAATAAGAAGGTTTAGTGCTAAAAAAATTATTTTGGGGAAGAGCAAGATAAAATCTGTTCTAACCATTTATCAAAATTGTGTAGTTTATGTTTAATTCCAATGATAAATCAACTTATCAGCATGAATTCTGTAGTAAAATTGGACACTTTACTTTGGTTACTGATTTTTTTAAGGAAAAATAACCCTTATAAATCAAGTGGCTATGCTATAAAAAATTTGGTAGAGCAACGCGCTTTTGGGAATCCTGATTTACTATGCAAATTTAAAATACAGATTCCTCCCAAGCTCTGATTTTTATGTTTCACATGCTCCTTTTCTAAGAAATATTCTCGAATTATGTTGGTAGCAAGATTGGAGAGAACTGAAAAATGCTGTACGTGTGAACTTAATTATGCCTTGAGCTGTTATTGTATTCAAAGTACTAGACTTGACTAAGAATGGAGGGTAGTGAGGAAGCCAAACAATACATACATTGTTATTGACCTCTATTTTTATATAATGAAAGAAATGTTATTTTTAAAAATTTACAATTTTATTAAATTTAGTATAGAAAACGATTATCTGTACGTGCTCCTTTTCATTTATAAAGTATTTTTTGATATTAAAAACTCAATTATGCACTATGAGTTTATTCATATACAAACAATATTTCTGGGAAAATACATCCTGAATTATTTTCAATGTTAGCCTGTAGGCTGTAGAAAAACCCACTGTCTATTAATTTTGTTTTTGTTCTATTTGAATATTGTCCATGGCAGGTATTGCTTTTTAAGTCCACTTTAGGTATAATTTCCTTACTGTAGAAGAAATCAAGTAAAATGTGTGATTCAACGTGTGTGCTTACAAATAACATACAACTTCATAACCACAATCTTATTACTCAAACAACTACTGATTTTATTTTCTTCACTACAGATTATTGTTTTTTTCTATAACTTCATATAAATAGAATCATATAGTAAACACATTACTGTCCTTACTTTCATTCATTTTCCATAATGGTTTTTGAGATTCATCCATTTTGATACATGTATCAGTAGTATATTCTTTTTTAATAATGCATTATACTCTATTCAACTTGTGCATTTCCATCAGGTTATATGAGAATTCGACCAGAATGTATGAGAATTCCATCAGAATGCATGAGAATTCTATTTGCTCAATGTCTTCACCAATTCTATTTGCTCCATATCTACTTGATCATTTTTTTTTTATTTTCATCTTTCAAATTACTGTGTTTTATTTTGCATTTTCTTGATGTTTAAATATTGACCATCTTTTGAACATTTTTGTTTGGTTATTTATCTTTTAATTATTTTATTATAAGAGGTGTCTATATCTTTTAATAATAAGCCCTTTGTATTATGGGGTAATATAAATATAGTCTGTCATTATTTGGCTTTAAGTCAAAGGCTATAAAAAGAGACAGAGAAGATTATTATACATGTGTAAAAATAAAGGGTTCAATACATCAAAAGGATATAACATCTGTAAATAGTTATGTACCCAACATAGAAGCACCTCAGTGTATAAAGCAAATATTAACAACTCTGAAGGGAGAAATAGATAGCACTACAATAATAGGAGGATTTGGTACCCCACATTTAGCAATAGATCATCTAGACAGAAAATACAGAAAAAATATTGGATTTAAATTATACGTTAGATCAGAAATATACAGAAGATTCATTCAACAATACCAAATTACACAGTATTCTCAAATACACATGAAACAATCTCCAGGAAAGATCATGTTTGGCCACAAAACAAGTCTTAATGAATTTGCTACCTAACTTCTCTTTTTTTTAAACTGAAATGGGGACAATAATACATAGTATATATTTTGAGAAGTATGTAAATAAATGAGTTTAAACCATTAGACTAATGTCTGACTTTTAATAAGAACTTAATAGTAAATGTGATACAATACTTTAGTTATTACTATTTTTATCAAATATAAGTGGAACAGTATAGGAAACCTATGTTTTAGTTTTCTACTGCTGCTGTAACAAATGAGCACATAAATAGTAGCTTAAAGAACACATATTTATTGTATTACAATATGTAAGTCCAACACAGATCTCACTGGGCTAAAATCAAACTGTCAACAGGGCTCCATTTCTTTCTGGAAGCTCTAGGAAAGGACCTATTTCCTTATTCATTTGGGTTGTCGTGTGAACTCAGTTCCTTGAATCTGTAGTACTGAGATCCCTGTATCCCTACTAGCTGTCAGCTGTGATTTCTTCCCAGCTTCTAAAGATCAGCCACATTCTTTAGCTATAGCTGCCTTCCTCCAGTTTCAAAGTAAGCAATAGCAAGCCAAATAACTCTAACACTTCAAATCTCTTCTCCTTGCCTTGTTGGGTCTCTTTGACCCACTCTTACTTTGACATCTTCCACTTTCAGTGGCACATATGATTAGACTGGACCAACCCAAATAATCTAGGATACTCTCTCCATCTCAAAATGTATAAACTTAATCAAATCTGCAAAGTCTGTTTGCCACATGAGATAACACATGCACCAGTTCTGGAAATTAAAAGTATATAATTTTAGGGGACCATTATTGTGCTTACTGAACCCTAAATGACATGGATGTAGAAAAGGAGGCACTGGACCAGGATAGTCTCTGAGAGAAAGGCTTTGGTGTAACGAGAAAAGACCAGATAAACTGCGAGGAGAAGAGGGGACAGTGAACAGACTCTAACCTCAAAATGAAAGCACAGGTTGAAAGAGGAGATCCCTTTTCTTAGGCTTATGAGTCAACATTCCGGAACTTTTAGTCAAATTAATCCTCAAAGAGAAGCTCCCAGGGCTATCATTGCCTTGCTGGAAAGATACATTAAGAGATGCGGGTATGCTCCTCTAAAGATACTTCTTGAACTATAATCACTTAATAGAAAGGGTAAATTTTAGGGAAGTTTGCACATGTGTTTTAAGTTGTCCTACTCCTGTCCACTACTGGAATACCTAGCATAATCTCACTTTATATCACTGCCTTGATGATTGATTGCATAAATCTTTGAAACTAAAAAGTCAAAATTGGAAAATGCCCAATAATAGACATTAAATGGCAAATTAAAAATTTACTCTAAAGATGAAAGAGTTTACCTAAAGTTTTCAGACTGTATTTCTAAACCAACCTTATATAATTATCAAATTTTTATAACTATAAATACTAATGTAGTGGTGTGTTTCTTCACACTCAAAAGTGGATGTGAAAAGACATTTTATGTACATGTTTTCCATTTATATAGATTTGAAATTTCATACCAGTATTAGAGCCACTCTCAGAAATGAAATTTCTAGTTTTAACTGGGTCATATCCTGTTCTAAAATTCCTAAACTCAATTCTTCAGCCAGTTAGAAGCAAAATGTTTTACTGGTGTAAAAATTTTAAGTGCTTAAAACTCCAGCTTAAGCCTCCAGGTCTCTAGTGTTATAATGTCTGTAACTCATGGGGAATGTCAGAATCATGGTGATGAGAAAACAGGGAGATGCAGTGCCACTGTTACACGTCTTGTGTAGAGTATCAAAATACCTTCAATGTCAATGTTGAAGCTATAATCATAGCGGCAATTGGTGACATGGTACAATCAATACTTTAATCTGAATAGGTCACCATCAATCATCAGTTGTATTTAATGCCTAAGAAAATGACTCCCTTTCATAGTTTAAAATCAAAATGGTTCTGTAGTCTTTTTGTAAGCTCCAAGCCTTTCTTTTCGTAGTCATTGACTAAGGCTTATTTTTATGATGAGTTTGGCTTGAAAGTAGAAAGAGGAGTAATTTTCTACTCAATAATTTAAAAAAAATAAACTAGAATTACTGCTTTTTAAAGTACCCCATATTTTTAGTTTAGAAGTTATTAAACTCAAACATTAGTATGCAATTAAACTGTTTTTGAGAATTCTAATATAATAAGGTTTGACTGCTTAATTTAATTAGAAAAACAACATTTAACAGGCATGAAGTATTTTCTCCAAAGAAAATACTGACTTTCAATCATTGAATACTTGAGGGAAAAGATAATTTTGCATTCAGATATTTTACCACATAACATCTTGCACTATATAATTAAATCATTTTTATTTGTTACCAGATAAACTACTTGATTGAGGCCTACCTTCTTCCCATGATAACAGAGATATAAATTGAAAGAAAGCATTAAAATACCAGTGAAAATTTGAAATAGCCCCTATAGAGACTTGAAAAGGTGATCAATTGGGAATAAATACAAGAATTGACAATTAGAGACTGTTGCAGAAACTAGATTCTCTACATTTATAACAGAGCCAATAAATAAGACTATAGAGTTTTCCCCCTCAAAGCAATGCACAAAGGATGATAAAAATAAGAGGATAAATACAAGGGATATTTATGAAGACGAATAAATAGTACTGATGATCTGTTGGAGTATAAGAACCAGGAGTGACTAGGATGAATTAAGTTTTCAGGCTTAGGAAACTTGTGGATAGTAATGTTTTTTCTTAACAGAAAATTCAAGACAAGATGAAAACGTGGTAAGATGGAGAAGATAATGAATTCAACTTCAGTCTCTTGAGGCCAGGTTACTTGAGAGACACACCCAGGTGGAAAGTTCATGAAATGCTGGGATTCAAATAAAAATAAAATAGAAGTATTCAGTTTGGCACTCCAGTCATTGGGTAAAATGGGCTTGGAAAAGTATCTTCATTTCCTTGGGAATCAAATGCTTCATCCTAGATGAGGAATAAAAGGAAATTGTTCTATAGTACAGTTATGGCACATTCTCAAGAGATTGGTATTGACGGTTCTATAATCACACAATCTTAAGTTCCCAGAAGACTGTTGAATAGACAGATTCTGACAGAGAATCCATAATACTGTTTTCTATATACCTCCCTAAAATATATGATATTTGGAAATATCTTATTCAAATGTTGTACTCAATTATAGAGATTGTTAACACATACTTTACATATTTTTGGCTTTTTAATGGGAATGTCAAACACTTAAAAAAGAGTTTGTCCTTTTATTAGACTACTCAGTATTTTTCATTGTTTATTTTTTTAACATTGTCATCTATTTGAGGAGGTTTCCACTGCCTATCAGTATCATATAGAGAAAAGGTTTATAATGCTAACAAAAATTACACTAATTTTTATCATATTACTGATGGGCTAAATATATTCAAATTTTTATATATTTTTGGCTTTAGAGTTTATAATTTTACTTGAAAATTATAAGGAAATAGCAAAAACTCCCTATAGCACCATTCTTTCTTAGAAAGATATAAAGTAAGTTAAACTCTTAGCTGTCCAATTCCTTTCCCAGAAGTGACCACACTAACAAATCTTGTTTATGGTCTTACAAACTCGAAGATTCCAGAGAAAAGGATGTATAAGAAGTAAAAAGCAAGTGTAGTAAGGGAAAAATGAAAGACAACCAACTGTTTAAAGCAACAATGTTAACAAATCATGATGGTATTTATAACATATCTGGAAGTAAAATATACATGCATACACAGAGACATGCATACGATGTAGCGTGCAATACAAGCAAAAACAAAGCTGTTTGGCTGTACTAATATTGTATATATTATATTTTTAATTTATATTAACATATGACATATACTTTAAGGTAAGCGTAACAGGAGAGATAAAGCAGGGGCATTTTTATGATAATAGACAATTTAATAGGAATATGTTACATTAATAATTTTATGTAAATATAATATCATAGCTTTTTTTTTGGGGGGGGGTAGCTCCTTGGTTGGGAATCGAACCCAGGCCATGGCATTGAGAGCGCCGAAGCCTAGCCACTACACCACCAGGGAACTCCCCTAAAGTACACAACCCAAAAGTAACAGAACTAAAAATGAGAGATTAACAAATTCATAATGTGAGATGGAGATTTTAAAACACTTCCCTCAGTAACTTAGAGAAAAAGAAGATAGTTATACATTTAAACGACATGAGTAACCAATTTGACCAAATTGACATTTATAAAATACTACATTTAACAACAACAACAACAACAAAAGTATCTTTTTCAAGTGCACATGGAACATTTATCAAAATATTCTGGACAATAAATCATGTCTCAGCACATTTCAAAGGTTGAAGATAGATTAGCGTTGTGTTCTGTGAATACTGTAGAATTACATTAGTTCAATAACTAGACAAAATGACTAGTAAATCTCTACATTTGTGGAAATGAATTTGTGGAAAAAAACACTTAACTATGGATGAAGTTTTCTTAAGTCAATCACAAAGAAAATTAGAAATTATTTTGAACTCAGTGATAATGATACATAGCAAAATATTGAGGATGCAGCCAAAGCAATAAAAAATGGGGAACTCCCCTTCTATAGCAGTGGGATCCATAAAGGCACTTCAAGATAAGAATGTGAGAGATGGCATGAGTTTACAAAACTTTTTACAAAGCAGCTTGAAGGCCAAGCATCTTGAGAAAAGATTTCTCAGGTGCCCTGTGGAGGCAAAATTCTCTCTCTTCCCATCTGCTGGGTGGTTAAGGACACTAGTAGTTGGCTGTGTCTTCTAGGACCTTGCCCTCCCATCAGGTTAGTTTCTCATAGGAGATAAAATTATAAAATTTGGAACCTTGTCTAGTAAGTATTTCAAAACATAAAATCAAATCATACATATCAAAAGAATAAAAATCAACACTAAATTTCAGATGCTTACAGTTAGAAGACTGAAATTGATATGATTCTAACTGAGACAATGATATGGAAAGCTGACTCCAATCACAGTGCATAGATGGCTTGGTGAAGATGTCTAGTCCCCACTCTGGACAGATGCAGATTGCCCTGGGGAAATAATCAGCGAAACACCAAATGTCTGCCATTTTAGCCAGACTGGCTCAGAGACCATGCTGGCATTTGAACAAAAGAGGTAGTAGGCATGATTAACAAAATCATGCTGCTCTATTTTTAAAAATTTAGCAGAAATGCTCTGCTGGTTTTTAAAGAAGTAAGAAGATTAAGATATTTCGAGACATATAGAAGCCAAGTGAAAAATATGGAGAAAAATTTCCTATGTTCAACCAGGCATAATAAACATCACAATTAGTAACAGCATGTTAAATTATCCTTAATCATTAAAATTAACAGATATTATGCATTCTTCCCATTTTGTATCTTTCAAATTGCTTCAACTTTAATTAGCACCAGTAGCATTTTTTCTTTTTGCTTTCATAAAAGGGAAAGTTATGTCTAAAAACGTCTGTTACATTGAGTTCTCTAAATCTGTAATCATATTTCATTTGTTAGGCAAATATTAACTTGATTGATAATCATCAGATATTTCTTAAGTTTCTCTATTTTTTTAAATTACAACTACATTTAGCTTTTCATTCATCTCTGAAAAAAATACTGAAAATAACTAAGCAAACTAAATGCAAATTTATTTTAAAAGTACAAATTAGATTCCTATATCATTGTTGTGCATGTAAAAGTTATGAACTCAGTATTGTGAGGATGTTTCTCTTTACTTTAGAATTTGGATGATTTTAGAGAGTTTTCTGATACTGGTGTTACTTTCTTCTTAGTCTGAGTTCATCTTTTAATAGTTTGGAAGCTAACGTGTCTATTTCTATGTTCACTTGTGGATTGGCTGTCCCACACATATTCATGTTAAATAAATTGTATGTTCTTAGATGCACTGATTTTTTTTCTGGGTAAGAAATGCCATGTCACCTTCTCACACAAAAGAAAAATCATGTTTAAACTAGTGCTTTTAAAAATGTGATTCCCAATCTACTTGCATCAGAGTACTTGTTATGCATTCAGACCCTTTAGCCCCTACTCTAGGCCCTCTGAACAAAAAGTAGAAGTATTTTATTAAACTCCTCAGGCAAATTCTTATGTATACTTTAGTGCATAAGAATGCTGAAGACAGATATCTAGAATAAACAGTTTTAAATTTACACAAATTATTTTCTTTTTAAAATCACAGGGAAATCAGAAATGTACAGAGTGGAAATTTTTAATATTGGTATACAATATCATATTAGCTATATTAGTGTCATGTGTACAATATAGTGATCTGACATCTCCATACCCAACAATGTGATCACTTATACAATTCTAGTAATCATTTGTCACTGTGCAAACTCACTTCTGGGTTGTCCTCTCAGCTCCCAGAGATATCTTGTGGTTTTCCCACCTTCTCTACATAGTTCACCCTCTTGCTTATTATGCCAAACCCTCAGCATCCAGTTATGCAGGCATGTTGAACCTGCCTCTAGAGTAGGAATTTATAAAAAGTTTGGAATAGCATTTATAAAATGTTTGGAATAGTATCCAAGTTGTCTCATAGAACTACAATGGGTTAAATTCATAATTTCAAGAAAACAGTGCAGGTTAGTCACAATTTTGAGAGAGAGAGAAAAATAAGAGCAGAACTTTAGAATGGTTAGTATTCTCATTCTTTTAAGAACAAATAGCTTCTAGGACAAATTCTTCACACACACTCTTCCTGGTTACCCTAGAAATAGGACTTTTACCTTAGCAAAATGACATCATAAGGAAAAGCACATGCAAATAAAGTAAGTGGTAATGAAAGCAGCAGCTCCACTTATCCTGTGTAGGCTGTTTGAGAAACGTTGCTGAGGCAGAGCCAAAATGAGGACAAGAGGGGAAGAATCTGAGTGATGTGGAAGAGTCAAAGAGAGACTTTATTTCTAGGTTCTGCTGAGTTGTTATTTAGTGACCATTCGAGTTTGTTCAGCATTAAATAATTCATTATGCCCCCTATCTATTCATGTTTGTTGATTCATTGTCTTCTGTACTTGGAAAGAAACATAAGAAATCAGAGACATCAGATTTGCAAAAGGTAAGTTTCTGCAGCCCAGGCAGCTTGCTGCTTAGATGGCTTCCTTACTTGCCCTTAGGGCCCAGGAGTAAGGAGCTGACTGTAGTATTATAAATGCTGGTTCTTTATTCAGAAGGGTATCCTTTATTTTCATGTTTCATTTTTGGCACAAATGTTTTAATCAAAGTTATACGTGGACATTAAAAGTCTAATGACACTATAAAACAATGACTCTTTCCTCACCTCTTTTTATCCTCAAATCCTTCTGCCCTAAATTTTATAGCTATTTTTTCTGACACATACTTATTTGGTTATAAACAATAGGGTTATGCTCCTAGTTCTTGAGTTATTAATTTAAGATATTAACCATTTTCTTGTTTTATGTAAGAAGAGGACTTAGACTTTAAATCATTAGCTCTTTTTAGTGCCACCCTCTCTTCCTCCTCTGATATTGCCTTGGGTGTCCTTGGGTATGGAGTTTCTAGTTCAATTTTACCACCAAATAAACTTCTATTCTCTTGCAGAGAGTGAGAGAGGCACCTGCTTGGCTGTACACGGAAGGGGCTCTGGGTTAAATATTCTTGTGAACACTTTCAATTCATCATTCTCATTTTAGGTCATGCCTCCTCTTATCTCTATCATACCTGATCCCCCAGTGCAAGAGCCCTTCCAGGAAAATCCATCCTTTTTGCCTTTGACATTTTCTTTCCATCTTATGTTAACTTTCCAATTTCTAAAAACTGTAGTCATCTCCTAGATGATTTTTGAAGGGCGGTTATACCATATTTATTTTCATACTCTCAGTTTACACAGATTTCAGAAAGAAACAAAGATACATTCTATATAAAATGCATCAAGTTTAACCCCAAATCTCCTGAATAGATAGTATAAGCCCTTTAATGCTTCCTGTATCACGTCTATATATATATATTAAGAGTCTCCAGTTCGGTTTGTTGTTGTTGTTTGTTTGTTTGTTTTTGATATCAGTTTGGTTTAATTTTTTGAACAAAAATCTTGTTGTAATACAGATAATACAATGAGGATACAGTAAAATAGATGCTCTCATACATTACCATGATCATGTAAATTTGAAAAAAAGTTTTGGAATACACTCTGGCAGTGTACTTGTATATTTGAAAGCTTTTAAAATTCTAATGCTTATAGGCCCTGTCAAATTCTACTTCTAAAATTCTGTTCTAAGGACACAATCTTAAATACAAAAATAAGAAAATCATGTGTAAGTACTTATCATACACTTATTATGAGAAGATGAAACAAGCAACAATCTCATACTATCAGTAAGAAAATGGCTAAGTAAGGAAAGGCATAAACACCCAATAAGATGATAAGCAGATATTTTAAATGTACCTTACAAAGACTGTGTGAAACAATAAAGTTGGAAATTGTGCTGAAGGTCTACTCCGCACAGTTGTAGGCTCAGTTAAAAAAAAAAAGTTTTTTCAGAGATAGAACAAAACCTGGGATATTGTTGACTGAAGATGTATTTACATGTTATTAGTATGTTGGATTTGTATAGCAGTTATTTGGTCTTGGACGAGACTTAAGTATTTAAAATATCTTCTAAGAATTAATTCTTAGAAATGTATGATCTGTGTTTTACAAAACAGAGTTCAAAACTTTGAAAAATACAAGGCAGTTTGATTTAAAATGACTTGAGGTTTATTGAAATCAGCATAATTTACTTATAGCAGTACTAAATAGTTCTAAATGTCTAGTTCGATAGCGATGCATGAATATTCTTGTTCCAGGGGTAAGTAAAACTACTTCATGACATTGGTGTTTTGAATTTATGCCAGGATTCTCTTTCTTAAGGAGAGTACAAACCCCTTTATATAAATGAACCCATTTCTTCACATCATGTCTTGCTGACACATGTATGAAACAAGTAGTTTCCCAAATTTATAATTGATAAACCACAAATAATATTTGTCAACTTTCTTCAACTCTCCTGTACCCAAGGTCAATTGTTCTTTGCAATGTCATTTCATTGGATTGAAAAGCATTTCTCGAGGTGATCAACTGTAATGTGGAGATTAACCTCTCACTTCCTGGTAATGGTTTTAGAGTATTAAAAAACAAAATTCTACAGTGAGCCTGAAACAAATGAGAATACTAATGATTAATTACACTGTGCAAAGTGTATGATTGAAATTTAATCACTGAAGCCATTGTGACAACATTACTTTTAATGGATCATAATGGCTAATGACCTATGTCAAAATGGAGTATCACTGTAAACATATATATAATATATATGTTTAATATCATTTTATATTAATAAGTGTTGAGAAAATAACTTGAGATAGTTTATGTTGATTGACTATCTGGAAAGACTATTTATTTAAAATGCTTTTAAAAATTCATTCTTGATTATTACTGACTCCTGTCATACCATAAGTACTTCATTGTCTAAGATGAAAATTTGACCCAAAATTAGTATTGTGTCTAGAGTGATTTTTCCAATGTGGATAGAATTCCATTTAATGACTATTATCATACCATTTCATTCTATGCAATGACTATTTCCATTTCCCAAATAAATGACTCTATTAATACTACTTTGATGCTGTAAATACAATGCAATCTATTTTTTAAAAGCCCTATAATAAATATGTATGCTTGTAAGTCTCAGTCTATAAATCTGTTTAAAATTATATCCTTTTGGTTCAATGTTAGTATGGGTATATGCCAGGACTTTGGATGAATGTGTATTTAAAGTTATTAAAATGCATTATAATTATTTTTTATATTAAGTGGTACTGGTACTTTGACAGGTGGAGATGACATTATAAAAAAATTTTTTTGGAATGAAAGGATTTCCTTCTAAGAGTCATGTGTGCTAGTGGCAATAATATAAACATCTTCCTTAGACCAGTCATGTGGTGATCTGGAAAAGGAAAAAAATAATAAATGTATAACCTGTGTGACCTCAAGTCTTACCAGAAATGTGGGCATGTTTCTTAATAAAATGTCAGACCTTTGTGATAAGACGTAGAAGTGAAATAAAATTGCATTGAGAATAAGATTTAAGTCAGTAATTCTACTGTGCTACCAGCTGTTGAATTTCCATAGAAAGAGATTTTTTAACAGAAAAAATAAACTTGTTTGTATTCCTAAATCATCAATACAGCATTTTGAAAAATATGCCAAATTTTATTAAAAATATATTTGAATATATTTGCTCTCTTCATTCAAAACTAATTAAATAATCAATTGTTATTTAGAATTTTTTTGATATATTACTTCTCTCCAATACATTGTTGCTAAAGTATTAGGATTCCTACAGCATTTTGTATTTAATTAATGGTCAACTACAGTATGATAATTTGTGTTCATGTCTATTTCTCTCATTAAGCCAGGAGTTTTTTAATGTCTGGGATTTTATCACTTATCTTTATACTATAGATGAGTACCACAGTCCCATATAGAGAATCAATTCTAAATAAATGTTTTTAAATAATTAATTTTTTATCAACAAATATTTATCAAGACCCAATCATGTGACAAGTACAATAGTAGACATAGACATTGGGGATTCTGTAGTAAATAAGATAAAGCCTTCATGGAATTTACATATTGTAAAGTTACATAGAATACACAGGTATATTACATATTTACATGTATATATGTACACACACACATATAAATTATTTATATCTAATATATATAGGTATATATACACAACCTGATATATTGATGTACTATTTATATATAACAGGAGAATTTATTGTTTCTTCAAACCCAAACCTATTAATAGATTTATAGGCCCCTGAAGTTCCTCTTAAAGCAGCTACTTTAGAAAGATTGCAATTATAAATATTTTTTCTATCTCTGTAAGATGTACATCTCCTACCCCCAAGGACAGTATTCTCAAGAATCTGAACTCCAGTGTCTCTTTGAATCATCAGCCTCATTCCCAGTCCCTGTGGGAAGAAAACACTCCAGTTTAGGTAGGTGCCTTGTTTTAACTTGAACACTGTCTCCTATCATAAAGATGTAAGGTGTTTATTTTTCTTCTGGATAAACACCAATTAACAAACCCATATGGTCGTGATGAAGATGTAAAGAAGTCATTAGACTCTATAGAGATTTTGGAGGAAAAGCTGATGAAATTTAATATTGAATTGAATTTGTGATGAAAGGAAAGAAAGGAATAATTCTTACATGAATATCAAGAAATAGATTCAGAAGGAGAAATAAACACACACATTCTCTTGTAAAATTATTAGAGGCCACTGTGTTAGATGTAATAACACCTTAGCTTTCACACAATCTTCAATTTAAAATCCTTGGAAACATGTCAGAAAAATTGAAGTTCAGTGTATGTCTTCTAAATCATGCAGTTTTTTGACAAGTTGAATTTCAACAAAGTTCATCTACTTTGTAGGAAGATTTTTGTAAGCATATTGTAATTGTGTCCACCTGGTCAGGAGTAGATAGTGTTTTAAGCCATTCATAATCTTGCATACCTTTCTGATAAAAAAAAAAACAAAGAAACAAGCATCTCATACTGCCTATACATATGTTTCCCTTGTCACCAGCTGGGCTAATTGTCATCGTCTTACTAATGATTGAATGCACGAGTACTTTTTGCACAAGTCAGGCATTTTAATTCTTCATTAGAGATAACTTGATGTGCGTACTTTTGACCCATATGCAGAAAATAGTCCACAGTAAATAAGCTAGTTGATTCTCCTTAATAGGGGGAATAAACAATTAGAACTATTCTCTGACATCAAATAAGCAAGATGTACCTCACGCAATGATTTTGCTCAACTTCCTTAGTCATCACAGACAATATCTTGAATACTAAAGGCTTAAACAATTCTAAAGGAATATGGGAAATATATTCAGGAGATGTCATTTAAAAGTGTTTTGACAACCAACATACTTTAAAATCTTTGTGGGGATTCTTAAAAACATAAAATTTAGGAAAAGGATCAAAACTAGATGTTGGTGCTCTATTAAAATTCCCATGTCTAAAATAGAATCCCAAATGAAACCACTTAAAAAAATCACCTAGGAACTGATTTTAGGTGTATTTGGAATCTAGGATAGTACCATTCATTTATTCATGCATTGAACTTGTACTGAGAACCTGCTGTATACCAAACACAGTGTTCCACACTGGAATAAATCACTATGTCCCCTAAAGTGTTCATAACTACTGATCTAACTCCCAGTAGAAACCTCACCCCTTCAGCCTACTGACAAAACCTGGCATTAGCTTAATTACTTTCTTTATGGTGATTATCATTAGTGTCTGAAACAATTCACATTTACATTAAATCCAGACCCTGACCTCAGGTTAGTTTTAATGTACTAATAAATTCTTGATTTACTCCTCTGTACAATGGATTGTGGAAGTGATAATACCTACATTCTATTTCCATATTCGTCTTTCAGAGTGTACTAACATTTTAGTTTACTTTGAATACTCTTTAAATTATCTATAGCTAAGTAATCCCTTCAAAGATAGTCTCAGTTATCTACAAATGACTCTCAGAGCTACAGAAAAGACTGTGAAAAGGCTTCCAGGAATTTTTTGCAAGTTATTTTATGAGATTTCTATAAGGACAACACATTCTTTCAAAATAGCATGCCATATTTTTCTCTAAGGGTTTAAATAGTTTTTAAAGTTAAAACTTTTATCACTAAGGTACAGGATAGGCTATTATGATCTCTTCTATGTATGAGACCTCTCCTGTGGCATCAGTTTTCTATCCTTCTGATTTAGATAACTGTGGGTAACTTCTCATTCATTTATATCATATTGCTTTTGGAAGCAACTACAAAGATTAAGATATATACATACTACTTTCAGTCCAAAGTTATTTCAATGTGAACATTTGGTCTAAAATGATTTTCAGAAATGGAAAAGAGTAGATCTTACTTATTATGTAGTCTTACTTATTATTATTGTTCTTTCTTTGCTTTGATACAGGAACCTCAATCCTCCTCTTCATTTTTAACAATTCTAGACTCCCAGCAGTATTGCTTCATAACACTATACATAAAAAGTTGAAATAAAAAAAAATTGAGATAAATTACATCTTTTATGTATTTCTTTGTTTTTCCTATAGGGAACATTAGTAGTGTTGTTTACGTAATTGTAAAAAAAAATTTTTCAGTTCTTTATGAGATAGACTTTTGTGTTTAGTTTTATAAATATTGAGAAAAAATAAAGGTAACTTTAATTTACATAATTGTCAGAAAAACATAAAACAGATACATTACGTTACTGTGTTTACTTCTGTCAAATCACAGTTATTTATCAATCCTTTTACCTAATAATAATCTTATATAATTTTAAGAAGTAATATAAGTGAAAAAAAATGTAAAAAAGTAGTTACTGAAGATAATTTAATTTTTTGTTTTCTTTCCATAACAGTAAGTATATTTTACTAGTTTAATTTAAGAGAGTTTGAGCAATTATTGGCTATGTGACATGAGCACCCAATAGCTAAAGGAACAGAGTTAAATCATTCACTAAAAAATACTTTATTATGTTTCATAAAAAACTAGCTAAAGCTTAGCAAATCATGCTTTTCGAAGGTGCTCTGAAGAAACAAATATACATGGTGATTTAATTCAGCAGTACAATCAGGAGGAATTTTTTAGCCTGTTGGTAAAGAAATTTAAGAGAAAAATAAATCATTAATCAATATTAAATTTTAAGAAACAAATATAAAACTTCAACGAGTCCTTTTGTAGGATAAGATCATTTACAAAATATCTTTGCTGGAGCCATTTAGGCTTTCCCAGTGAAAATCACTAGAGTGGCATGGTAATCATCAAAAGAGTTGTAATAATGCTCATTTCGAGTTGACATGTAACATATTTTTTTTTAAATATCTGAAGGGTAGGTTAAAATAACATTTTTTACAAATAAAAAAATCATATGACTAACTTCAAAGATTTTCAAATTACCTCAATCCTTAATTGCACTAGTATGAACTACTCCTGCCTTAATTGTCTGAAGAAAGCAAAAGGAAATTTTGCCTTGGAAAACAAAATCTAAATACTTAAATTATTTCTACATTTTTATATATAACAATCAATAAAAGGCAGACAAGAAGACATCAATTGACAAAAGAAAAATGAAGGCTATAAACAGCAGAAACTGACAGGAGAACTAAAAAATAAAGGTAAAGGACATATAAAAACAATATTAAATAATTTTGTTATGAAATTAAAAAACAAAAATGTAGAATTTTGACACAAAAATAGAAACTATGTCAAGAATAAAATGGTTATTATCCTGAAAAACACATAACTGAAACTACATAATCATATCATACACACCATGCCTTATTTTCTTTTTTTCATTCTCTTGACAGTCTCTTTTTACAAGTCAGAAATTTTAAACAAAATTTTGATAAAACAACAAAGACATTCTTTTCAGCAGTTGCTGAAACTATTGGACATTCACATGCAAAACTTAATCTAGACACAGATTTTACATTTTTTATAAATTTAGTCAAAATGGCTCATAGGCCTAAGTGTAAAATACAAAGAGTCTTATACTTCTTAGAAGATAACATAGGAAAAGTATCTAGATGACCTTAGTTTGGTAATGATTTTAAAATTCAATAGCAAAAGCATGATTCATGAAAAATTAATCAGCTGAAGTCATTAATATTTTCATATTTTTCACTTATATTAGCCATATGATTTTATTTTTAATTTTTTTCATGTTATAGTTCTAGTTTTAATTTTTAAAACATTTCTATTAAAATATAGCTACTATAACTGGTCAAGATGGCAGAGTAGGTAAATGCTGTGCTTACCTTTTCTCACAATCACATCAAAATTACAACTAAACTACAGAAAAAATTATCATTAAAAATCACCTGAAGTCTAACTAAACCAAAACCCTACAATTAAGATTAATATGGAAGAAGCCACCTTGAGGCTGGTACGAGGGGCAGAGACTCATGTGGGACCCACATGGGACTCAGGTGTAACCATTAAAAATTGGGAGTGATCTCTTAGCTATGGTGGTCCCTAGAAGGAGGGAAGTGTCCCAGTGCTACAGCAGGATCCCCAGCTCTCCAGTGCCAGAAAGAGAAGTTCTCATAACTTCTTTGTGTAAAAACCAGCAGAGATTGTGTCTGAATGAGACAGGGACAGTTCCAGTCCCAGAAACTCCTCTTAAAGGGCCTAGGCATGGACTTACTCACTGATGGACTCACTCACTCTGAGCTCAAGCACTGGAGCAGTGGCTCAAAAGGCACCAGGGACATACAGGAAGAAAATGAGTTGTCTGCCTTCAGGCTGAGGGCTGGAGGGGCAGATTTTTCCTGAGAAAAGAACTGATGGAAGCAATTGTTTCTATATTGAGCCCACATCCTCCCAGAGTGCAAACACAGGTGGACATTATATTTAGGTCTTTATCAGCCTAGCTAACAGCATTTCTTTGCTTCACCCTGGTTATTCTGAGACCTCACCCAGTCCAAATATCAGGCATACCCAAGTGCCTTCCAGTGGCTTTTCTATACAAATGACCTGTCATGACTGATGCTGAAAACTTTCCTAAAATTTCTCAAAGGTTTACAAAATCCAAGCAAACAGCATCTGGCTTTGGTATGTTTCATACCACTGACTGAGCAACCTTACTCCTGGTATTAGGGACAGCCAGCCTTAGTTCATGACTTGGCCTCTCCAAGCACTTCCAAGCACAGCACATGTGGTAACCATCTGCTGATAGCTTTGTAGCTAATGCCAGGTGGTCCTGTTCAAGGCACAGATTAAGGCTGAACTTGGCCTGCAGTGGGTCTTCACCCTGGAGGCCTGTGGGCTGGCACACCTGATTACCAGCTTTGGACTCAGCCAGAGCACCATCCAGCCACCTCCAAGATTGCATCTGGGCAGGCACCAGAGCCCTGCTGAAGAGAATTCTGTATATAGAGTCACACTCTGCACAACAGCTCCTCCACTGTTGTCACAGCCTGTCCTCCAAAATAGTCAGCCCAAAGGTCAGTTATGCTCATTGATATGCCAATAGCAACCAAGGCTCAATAACAGTAAGAACGCACACACAACAGGCACAAGGAACACACCTGGAGCACCTGACTCTGGTGACCAGGGAAAATGTGCCATAGGGCCCCACAGGACACTAATATTAATACATAAGTACATTACTAAGACCAGAAGAAATACCAGCCCTACCTATTGCATAAAAACAAACACATTGAGGCAGCTAAAATGGGGAGACAAAGGAGCATGTCCCAAATAAAAGAATAGAACACAGCACTAGAAAAACAACTAAACAAAATTGACATAAGCAATCTCCAGATGCAGTTTGAAACCATGGTTATAAGGATTCTCAATGATCTCAGGGAAAACTTCAAAAAAGAGATAGAAAATGTGAACATGGAGATAGCAAACCTAATAAAGAACCCATCAGAAATAAAGAATAACTAAAATGAAGAATATATTAGAAGGAAGTAACAGTAGATTAGATGAAGTAATGGATTAAATCAGTGATTTAGAAAATAACAGAAAACACACAATCAAAACAGCAATAAGAAAAAAGAATCCCAAAATATGAGGACAGTTTAAGAGGTCTCTGGGACAACATCAAACATACCGAAAGTCACATCATAGGGGATCCAGAAGGAAAAGAGAGCAAGGAATTGAAAACCTAATGAATAAATGACAGAAAACTTTCCTAATCTGGAGAAGGAAATAAATATTCAAGCCTTGGAAACACAGAGAGTCCCATACAAGATGAACAGGTCCATACCAACACATACCACAATTAAAAATGTCAGAAGTTAAAGACAAAGAATAAATCTTAAAAGCAGCAAAAGAAAAGCAGTTAGTTACCTACAAGGGAGGTCCCATAAAACTGTCAGCTAATTTCTCAAAAACTTTGCAGGCCAAAAGGGTTTTGCAGGAAATATTTAAAGTGATAAAAAGCAATGACTTACAACCAAGATTACTCTACCCAGTGAAGTTATCATTTAGAATTAAAAAGCAGAGAGAGAAAGTGGTTTTAAGACAAGAAATAGCTAAAGGAGTTCATCAACACCAAACCAATATAACAAGAAATGTTAAAGGGATTGTTTTACAAAGAAGAAAAAAAATATGACTAATAAAATGGCAATAACTTCATATCTATCAAGAGTTACTTTAAATGTAATGGATTAAATGCTTCAATTAACCCTTTCACTGAGTTACTTGATTTGAAGTTTTTTCCAAAATGTGTCAAAAAGCCACAAAAAATTAGAAGTTGATATTTTTACTATTTTATTCATTTAATAATAATATTTTGAGCTACTTTGTATATAAATGACATTTTTATTTTAAAATTTTGTTATATAATAATAAATTTACCATTACATTGAATTTTAGCAAAAATACTCAAAACATACTAAGTGGCATCAATTAGCATCCAATGAGGGTCTAATATATAAAATATAAAAAGAACTAATATGACTTAACAAAAAAAAACGAACAACCCAGTTAAAAAGTGGGCAGAGAAACTGAACAGACACTTCTCCCACGAAGAAATACAAATGGCCAGCAGACATATGAAAACATGCTCATCCTCATTAGCTATCAGGGAAATGCAAATCAAAACCACAATGAGATATCACCTCACACCTGTGAGAATGGCTATTATCAACAAGACAAGGAATAACAAGTGCTGGAGAGGAGGTGGAGGAAAAGGAACTCTGGTACACTGCTGGTGGGAGTGCAAACTGGTACAACCACTGTGGAAGGCAGTGTGGGGGTTCCTCAGAAAATTGGGAATGGAGCTACCATTTGACCCAGCAATCCCCCTTCTGGGGATCTGCCCAAAAATCTTGAAGATCTTATTTAGTCTACAAAGACTTATGTTCCCCAGTGTTCATCATAGTGCTGTTCACTGTGGCCAAGACGTGGAAACAACCAAAGTGCCCTGTGACAGATGACTGGATAAAGAAGCTGTGGTACCTATACACAATGGAATATTACTCAGCTATAAGAAAAGATGAAATATTGCTATTTACAAAATGGATGGACCTGGAGATCATCATGCTAACCAAAATAAACCAGACAGAAAAAAACAAAAACTGTATGACTTCACTCATATGCAGAATATAAAACTGAAAGCAACAAAGTAAAAACAAACAAACAAAAAAGCCCATGGACACAATCAATAGTTTAGTGTTTATTTGGGGACAAGTGGATTAGGGAGGGGAGAAAGGGGAGGGGGTGGGAGAGGAGTGGGGGAAGCTAAATATAAGGTGATGGAAAGAGAACTCACATTAGGTGGTGAACTTATTATACAACAAGCTGACAATGCACTGTAGAATTGTATAACTGGAACCTATGTAATTTTTGCTAACAGATGTCAGTCCAATAAGTCTAAAAATAAAATAATTAAGTATAGATAAATTAGAGTCTAATGACATTGATGAAATAAAAAATTGTTTACAAAGTGTTACACAATATGACGTAAAAACATCTTTGTTGTTGATAGTGCAAGCCATGGGAAAACATATTTAAAAATCTTGCACATGGAGAAAAGTCTGAAACAGTGTCTACACTGAATAACAATTTTACAATAATTACAGTATTTATAATTTTAAGTAAATACAGCTAAGGTGGTACATTTTATTAAAATAAATGATTACATAAAGTATAACATTTTTCTATTATTTATTCTTTAAAAACCAAAAGAATATACAGAAATGTACATATAACAGAGAGAAAAGAGTTCTAAGCTCCTGGGGTAAACTGGAACACCGCAGTTAGTGGATGGAAATATTCGTTTCGATATGTCCAAACATCACAAAAAAGGGTTAAAAGACATAGGATGATCCTTTTCTTCTTTTAAAGTTAGTCTCAGACTATTTTTAATTTTTTAAAGATTTCTATGAAAATATAGTTAACATACAATATTATATTAGTTTCAAGTGTACATTAATAGCTATTTAACATTTATATACCCTAAAGAAGTGATCACCTGAATAAGTCCTGCAACTATCTGACATTATAAAATGCTATCACAATATTATTGACTATATTCCCTATGCTGTATATTACATCCCCATGATTTATTTGTTCTATACTTGGACATTTTAATCTCTTATTCCCTTTATTTTTCCCCTCTATTAATTTTTAATTACTGTTGGCATTTAATATTATTTTAGGTTAATTTCAGATGTACCACCTAGTTTTTAGACATTTATATAATTTACAAAGCGATGTCCCTGACTAGTCTAGTATCCATGCGGCACTATACATAGTTATTATTATATATATATATGACTGTATTCCCTATGGTTTACTTTACATTCTCATGACTATTTTGTAACTACCAATTTTTACTCCATAATCCCTTCATCTTTTCCACCCTGCCCCCTCAATCTCCCTCCCATTTGGCAACCATTAGTTTGTTCTTTACATCTACTAGTCTGTTTCAGTTGTGTTTGTATATTTGTTTTGTTTTCTAGACTCTACATATGAGTGAGGTTATATGGTATTTGTTTTTTTCTGTCTGACTTATTTTAACTAGCCTAATACCTTCTAGGTCCATCCATATTGTTGCAAATGGTAAAATTCTATTCTTTTTATGGCTGAGTAATATTCTATTGTATATAAGCACCCCTTTTTTTATCCAACCATTTATTGCTATTGATGGGCATTTGGGTTGTTTCCATATCTGAGCTTTTATAAATAATGTTATAATAAATATAAAGGTGCATACGAGGGCTGTTCAGAAAAAAAAAATTAGCCATTGTCATATTACATGGCTGGATACTTTCTAGACAGCCCATGTATACTTTTTGAATTAGTGTTTTGGATTTCTTTGGATAAATACCCAGAAGTGGAATTGCTGGGTCATAAGGTAGTTCTATTTTTAATTTTTTGAGGAGTCTTTATGCTGTTTTCTATAGTGGCTGCACCAATTTGCTATCTCACAAACAGTGCATGAGAGTTTCCTTTTCTCCACATCCTCACCAACACTTGCTGTGTGTTGTTTTATTGATGATGGCATTTTGACAGGTGTGAGATGATATTTTATTGTAAATTTTATTTGCATTTTTTTTGATGATTAGTTACTTTAAGCATATTTATATATGTCTATTGGCCATTTGTTGTCTTCTTCAGAGAAATGTCTATTGAGGTCCTCTGCCCACTTTTTTAATTGGATTGTTTTTTTGATGTTAAGTTGCATGAGATTCTTATAAATTTTGGATATTAACCTCTTATTGATGTATTATTGTTGAATATCTTCTTCCTTTCTGTAGGTTTTCTTTCCATTTTGTTGACAATTATTTTTTCTGTGAAGGAACTTTTTAGTTTGATGTAGTTCATTTGTTTATGTTCTCTTTTGTTTCCCTTAATCTATGTGACTTATTAGAATAAATATTACTAAGAGTGATATCAGAGAATTTATTGCCTATGTTTTCTCCTAGGAGTTTTATGGTTTCTGGTCTTACATTTAAGACTTTAATTCATTTTGATTTTATGCTTGTACGTGATGTAAGAAAATTGTTTCCTTTCAATTTTTTGCATGTATCTGTGCTATTTTCCTAACATTTATTGAGTAGACTCTTTTTATGTCATTGTATATATTGTAATACTTGCCTTTTTTGTCATAGATTAATTGACCAGATTGGCATGGGTTTTTTTCTATATTCTCTATTCTATTTTATTCATCTAGGTGTGTGGTTTTATGCCATTACCATGTTGTTTTGAATATTATAGCCTTGCAGTATAGTTTGATGACAGGTATTGTGATACCTTCAATTTGTTCTTGTTTCTTAAGACTGCTGTGGCTATTTGGGCTTTTTTCTGGTTCCATATAAATGTTAGTATTATTTGTTTTAATTCTGTGAAAAATGGCATTGGTATTTTAAGAGGAATTGCATTGAATCTATAGATTTTTTTTGGATAATATGGTCATTTTAATTATGTTAATTCTTTCTATCCATGGGCACAGTATATGCTTTTATTTATTTATCTTCTTCAATTTCTTCAACATAGTATACTTTTCCAAGTATAAATCTTTTACCTCTTTGAATAAGATTAGTCCAAAGTATTTTTTTGTTAAAATTATAAATAAGATTATTTTCTTAATTTCTTTTTCTCATAATTTGTTATTGGTGTATAGAAATGCAACTGATTTTTAAATATTAACTTTGTATTCTGCTACTTTACTGAATTTATTTATTAGTTCTAATAGTTTTTTGGTAGAATCTTTTGAGTTCTCTCAATATTATATCATCAGCAAATAATGACATTTTTACTTCTTCCTTTCCAATTTGGATGCCTTTTCTTTCTTTTTTGTGTCTGATTGCTATGACTAGGACTTCCTCAAATTATCTTTAAATGTCACAAAAGCAAAGTTAAATGACTTTGAATATGACTCAAGTGAGTTCCACACATAGCTACCTGTTGATATGGCTCTTAAATTTCTTTAGTTCTATAGATTCTACTTTCATCATGTTTACCCACCTCTTTCAGTTTCTTTGTTGAAGAAACCTCAGTAATTGTCCTGTAGTGTTTCTCATTGTATGGATTTTGATGATTGCATCCCGTAGTGTATTTTAAAATGTTTTTCTGTCTTCTGTAGTTTGATTTAGAAGCTTGAAAAGATACAGATTGAAGCATTTGGGAAAGACTATTTTTTAAGTGATGAGTGTGTTCTACCTGCAAGTACAAAATACCTGGTTATTGTGTGTTTTGGTTAACAGCTCTTGATGCCCAATGCCTGGATCCATTAAGTTAGCAGAAGTTGTGAAACATTTGAATTCTATCATTCTTTTTTCACTTATTGGGTGAAGTATTTGTATAGGAATAAACATTCTTAATTTTTATTGAGTTTTGCAGTAGTACTTTTAATAGAAAAAATAAGAAATACTTGGTTTTTCCTCTAAATTATCTAAGTTTAAAATGTTGCTTTATAGCATCCTTGAGTTATAAGCAATTATTTTTAATTATTATGAACTCAAGGATTGAAACATATTTCACCTGCTTCAAACTGTCACAATTATTTTTCTTAGTGATATTGAAATTTCTTTATTTTGCCATTGTGAGCTAGACTGAACCCTGAGAATTTTTTATAATATTCAAGTGATCTTGTAAGCTTCCTTGCTCTCTTTTACAGTAAGATGTTTTAGAATCATATTGTACATTTCCTACTACAGACCTGGAAGTATCTATTTTTTTTTCTGTAAATAGATATATTCTCATTTTGGATTTGCCTTATGACAACATAGTAGATCTTATTCACAGTCTATATCACAGGAAAATGACCACTATCCTTACTAAAAGAACCCTTAAAAGTTTAAGGACAAAGTAATAAAAAACATACTGAGACGTAAATTAAATATAGATGTTTTAAATTGAGAGCTGGTTGAAATAATAAAACTATGAGATAAAGTAGGATCACCTAGGAAAAGAGTACAGATAGAAGACACCTAGGATGACTGTGCTCTGAAAAATTTATTTAAATATAGTGGGAAGAGAAAAAGGAACTAGGAAATGTAACTGAGAAAGAGCAGCAGGTTGATGAGCAAATTATGTACATTTTGTGTTCTTTTTCCATCTTACTATCAAGAAATGACTCAGAAGTGAGACCTTAAATTACAAGACATGAAAAACTAATATAAAAAACGATCTATTGAGAAATTTATTGTTCAAGCCAGGAAGCTCATTGTTATTCTGTATCATTTCAACAAATGACAACTATCATTTTTGGATTGAATTAATAATTTCAAATTTTAACTAAAGTGAATTAATTTGTATAATATCTATATTACAGCTTCTACAATGAGATGTATCAGCTCTTCACTTTTTGTTCTACACACATTATTCTCTATGAGTAATTAAATAACTTTTGGAACCATTTAGAAAATTGTTATAGTCTCTCAGCTGTATACAATCATGAGAATGCTACTTTTTAAAGTACAAAACTTTTTCTTAGAGTGTAAGACATCTCAAAAGAACATGACTTACTAAAATAAAATAGTTTAATTAAGAAATAGCCATTTTCAGAGCCGTTTGAAGCAAATATTAGGTAAAGAATGTAAGAGCCTTGAACAGTATTTTATCATCTATGCAGCCTCATACTTAGTAGCCCAGATTAAAATGCAGAGACAATAAATAGAGTCTACTGTGTTTGACAGACTATTTAGAGTAGCTATGGAGAGTAAAGGAACATTTACTGTTTTTAATAATTAGCTTGAAATGATTGATCAGCAGTGTTACCGAAGTGCTAGTCATTTAAATATAAAAGCACTTTGAAGTTTCTAATTTTAGAAAGAAATAATTGAGTAAACAGCCAAGTTAATCATCATGGATGCCTTAGTGTCAAGACAGGCAATTCGTAATTTTGAAAAACAGTGGTATGGAGTAAAAAGAAATCTCATCAAGTTAATGTGATTTGTTTCCTGAAATGTTATTTAAGTGGAAACAAAATTTGAGTCACTCTGACATAGATTGAGTATAGCAAATAAAAGAGAGAAAGCTGACTTATTGCCAGTTGTGAAGACAGTTGCCATTTGTACTTGTCCTTTCAGAAAGCAATTCATCACTTCAGAAATGTGTCTCCCTATATATCACCTATTAATATTTATAATAACCAAATTATGTAAATTGAAAGGCTTGGATATTTTTATGCCCAATGTTTTATTGCTGTCATGTTTAGACTGAAAAGTAAAATCAGGAAAAATGTATATTCTGTCTGTAGGTCAAAGAATGAGAGGAAGATCGGGAGAGTCAAAAATTAGAGTTTTAGTAACCTTAGAAGATTTTAAGATATTTGAGCAAAACCAGTGTTTTCTTCCCCTGAGAACTTCTATGATTTTTAAGAGTGAGATTCAGAGAGTTTCTTTCAACTTTGTAGGGATTTTTTAAAAATTATTTCAAAATAGTATTCAGCATACTCTAGTAGTCTGATCTCTAATTTCTTATAGTTTTTCTTCATTTTAGGTCCTGTGTTGTTTTCATATTGTACCTACTAGTGTTTAGGAAGAAAAAAGCTTTTGATTGCACTGATGTTCAGGATTTTATTATATGACTATTCCTAAGGGTAATTGCTTTTCCGAAGAGGAGTTGGAATAATACATTCTTACCCTAAATGAATATAACATTTCAGAATCATATTAGAGAAATACAAGAATATATAACAATAAACCCAAAACCATATTGTAATTTTGAAGGGAGGTTAATATAGTGTATTTGTTCATACATAGAACTTTTTTAATGGAGTATTAGATTAAACTAACTGGAGTATAGAAGACATAATTTGGAATAACAACGCAGGAGTTCCTAAAATGTCGTAAACCATGGGTAATGTAAAATGTCTTAGAGATCTCACACAGAAAATAGCTTCATTAATCAATAGTCTTGTTATAGTATCACTAAAAAGTTGAATGTTGTTATATGAGTTTGTATTAAATTAACCTAACTTATACTTGAAAACTAGTAAAGAAATTAGATGTGAATTACATTAATTTTTTTTCTAATGACAATGTCTGGTGCATTTTGTAAGGATTTGGGGACTCTTTTTCACACCAAGCCCCCCTAATATTCCCACTCCAAAATATTCACCTACACATGCACAAGTTTATGACTCGGTGGCCAGACCACTGTTTTAGAAGCAACACACAAGAATACGAAGTATGGTTATAAACAGATAGTAAATAAATTACTGATGGAAAAACAAGTTGTTGACATTTTCAACTATTGAGAGGCAGAACTAACATAAGTAATCCTTAGGTTATATGAATATTGTATTTCAAAAATATATTTTAAAATACTTTAGAACTTTAAAATCATCTAATAGAAATGACAGTGGTTAGATTGTTACACAGGTGATTTCACCAATACATCACCAAAACAATATATTTTTAAAATCACACTTGGAAGGCCAGAAACACACTTCAACCCTTTCATGAAAATAACTAATTGTCTTTTTTAGTAGCTCTGGAAAGAGTAGGATGTACAGGATATGGATATCTATATATCTATATGCTATATATATCTATATATGTATATATCGATATATCTATATATATATATATGCTATCTATATCTATATCTATCTATCTATCTATCTATCTATCTATCTATATGCTATCCAGAAAGAATCCAGCCATAAGTGCCTTTATTTTTCATATTACATGGCTGGATACTCTCCAGACAGCCCTCGTATATTTCTGTGCCTGGTAACTCATTTCCTTAATATTTGTGTAACAATAGACAAGCTCCTATTCACTCTCTGGAATTTGACATTGTCACCAGACATTGTCATTAGAAAAAAAAATTACTATAATTCACATCTTATTTCTTTACTAGTTTTCAAGTATAAGTTAGGTTAATTTAATACAAACTCATATAACAACGTTCAACTTTTTAGTGATACTGCACATGTCAATGAGGTGGACGTAGGAAACCATGTGTTTAATTCACAAACTACGCTTATTTCAAAGTGTTCTTAATTGTTCTTTTTCTTGCAGTCAGTGAGTGAAGTTTAAGTAGTTCGACCAAGGGTATACAGAATAATGCCTATTGAATGAGGCATATACCATGAGAAATTAAAGCCTCTGACACTGTAGATTTAAATTTTCTAGTTTTCCAAATGTACTATGTGTGCTCATAGTAAAATATTTATGTTGGTGCATTTTAATTCTGATAAGAAGGCATACAAGCTTATGGAAGTTAAGACAGTTCATTGTCCATAGAATTTTACATTTGGCCTTTGTCCTGAGTTTTCCAGCAAGGGTTCTCATTAATATCAATTTTCCTGACAGCTTTCATGATATAGACACATTAATGCTGGAACTGGACTGTGATCACTGACATAAACTGCTGAACTGCTGTCAGAGAGCAGTGACTTCAGATCATTTACAGAGGATTTAATGTAGTGAAGAATATTAACCTCATCAAGAATTTAGCTTGTGTATGAAGTAAGGATTATATTTATTACATCCTAGTAATAATGATTTGGGAGAGAATATGCTTTCACGGTTCTAATTGAATGCTTAACAGCAAAACATAAGATTTCCTCCATAATTTCTACTGATGTGTTCAACCCAGGACAAATAATTTTCTTCATTGTTCCTTAATATTCCATCATCAGCAAGATACAGCATAACAATTTAAAATAATGTGTGTTAATATCAATAAGACATCTCACCTTGAGTAGGAGGTTTAATGATGCATTTTCTTTCAAAGACTTATAGTGAATATCATTGCATTTTAAAATCAAAACAGGAATTTCTAAATATTTTATGAATATCAAAATGTAGCAATATATGAAATAGTTTTCAATTTGCATTTTGTAAGTGTTCTACATTGTTTCACAACTTTTAATAATTAATGCAGGTATGGGTATGTTCTTAGGTTTCTTGTGATAACAACTCTAAGGTTCAACCTAATATCCCTGGATATACTCCTGCTGGATGGGCTCAGCCTTCTCTGACCATAGTAAGAGGTAGGGGGCTACATGTAAAGTACAAGGTACTATAATTACTACAATTTCCAGCCCACTCACATAGGCTCCCAGTTTTGTCTGTTTGCATTTGAAGATTCCTCTGACAGACATACTGACACTAGAGGAAGTAAAGCAGTGTGGATTTGGAACAATCATTTATTGACGCTAAGACCAACTAAGCAAGTAGGATAAAAAAACATCCTGTCAGTTACCAATTTCATCCATAACCTAAAACTTGTTTGAAATCTCAGCTTCCATCTGCTGTGCAAACTCCTACCCAGAACTTTTTCTTTGATGAGGCTGCCAAAGGAATGTGTGACTGCTTCATCTCTGCTAACTCTTTACTTTATATGAGGGTTATTCTCATTACATTTTTATTGACATGAGGAGAGTGCAACACAATCCAGGAGTGACTATACAAAGTATAGCGATAGCCAAGGCATTGCTGCCTTTATTGTTGAGGCATTATGTTCTTGTTTCATCCCACTTAGGCAGAAGTATTTCAAAAACCATTTGTATCTCTTATGTCTAAGCATACCTTCTTGACCAAGAAAGTCTCATTGCTTAGATGACAATTACAGCTTCCTTTTGGACCAGGCAATAGTCACTCAAAATTCTTATACTAGTACCTTTTATTTTCATTATTTCATTATAAAGGTAAAAGTAATCTCAGTCACACTGAAGTTACAAAAATTTTGACCAAGTGTAATTGTTAATGTAATTTTGATAAATCAAAATCATACTTTCATTATGTTTATAAAGTGTTATCCTTATATAAAACAATGAAATACAATACAAAAACAATTTTTTTATATATTCTGTAGACCTTATTCATTACTTTTCAGGAAAATAATAAATTAAAATTTATTTTATCTAGACTAACACCATGGTGTTAGTCTAAAATTTGCTGCATACCCAAAAGCTCACTTTTAAGCCTTAGGATTCTAACTGGAGACTGGAAAATAGCCAGTGGCAATTTCTTTGCCCTAAGTATTAGATTATTGGTAAATTTCTACTCTCTTATGAGTTCAAACAGAAAAAAAAAATGACTGTATAGTTCACTCAACATACACAAAAGTATTTTTAAAAACTCAATATTTAAATTTATCAGAACTGTTCTGAAAATCAAACACTGCTCACTGACTGTGTAAAAGATTAAATCAGTAGCTCTTTTTATGTATTTTTTTATACGTAAAAAATAGGACTTGCTGGATAAATATATTTTCTAAATTAAAAAGATATTTCATATTTTAACTATCATGAAATGAAATAAAAATTTATATATTAAAGTATTAATAACAGTAATAATAATAATAATGATGCTAATAAACTACCTGCATTTTCTATTTTGTAAATATGGGGGGAAATACTATGTAAAACATGTTTGCACAACTCATTTTTTTAATAGAAATTTTTTATTGTTAGATTTATTGGGGTGACATTGGTTATCGAGAGTTACATAGGTTCCGGGTGTACACTTCCATAGTGCATGGTTTATATGTTGTGTTATATGTTCACCACCCAGTATGAGTTCTCTTTCCATCACCATATGTTTGGCTCCTCCTCCCTCCTCTCCCACCCCTCCCCTCTTACCCCCAAGTAACCATTAAACTATTGATTGTGTCCATTAATTTTTTTGTTGTTGTTGCTTTCAGTTTTATATTCCACATGTGAATGAAATCATATGGTTCTTGGCTTTTTCTGTCTGGCTTATTTCACTAAGCATGATGATCTCCAGGTCCATCCATTTTGTTGCAAATGGCAGTATTTCATCTTTTCTTACAGCTGAGTAATATTCCATTGTGTATATGTACCACAGCTTCTTTATCCTGTCATCTGTCGCAGGGCACTTTGGTTGTTTCCATGTCTTGGCCTCTGTGAACAGCGCTGCAATGAACATTGGGGTAAATACATCTTTGCAGACTAAGGTTTTCAAGTTCTTTGGGTAGGTCCCCAGAAGGGGGATGGCTGTGTCATATGGTAACTCCATTCCCAATTTTCTGAGGAACCTCTACACTGTCTTCCATGGAGGGACACAACTCATTTTGTAAGGTAGTTTTCTTAAGACTATAGAAAATAGATCAATCCCTACTCAGCTTAGAGTCACAAAGACAGTTAAATTGTCACTTTATAATAACAAAAGTAATTAGGACATGTTGAGTTTCATAGCTTTAGTTATTTTCCAACTAAACACACAGTGAATGGATACAACAACCTTTCTCAGTCAGAAGAGCATTAACATCTTCCAACCTTATTTTAGCAGGAAGACTTAAATGCACTCAGGCCAATATACAATGAGAAAAGAGAAAGAGAAATGCTGACATGAACAGGAAATGCATATTGACTACTCCCTTCCCCATGCTGCTGCTCCTTGGTCAGTGAGAGCTATAATTAGGGACAGGGTAAGGCAGAACACTGAGGGTTGGTTGGCTAGTAGATGTCATAAAGAACAATGTAGGTGGCCTGCTACATCCTTAATAGTAGAAAAAAAATGCTTTTCTGTTCTATCACGCTTTCTTAGGGTGTACTGCCTAAGGCATGATGACTGCAGTTGCATTATTATACGTGTAAAATCTAAAATCGTATGTGCAGGAGGGTGTCCTGGGAGTAGGAACCAGAGCCATGCTCAACATGGAGAGGACCTACGTGCTATTTGTGAGTCCTGCTTCACATCTGAGCTCCTCTGGCTGTTAAAGAGTAAAACGATATTGTCCTTTGACAGGGGACAAGCATAGCTGCAGATAAAAATATGAAAGGGAAGCAAAAAGAATGTTCTTCTCTTTTCCACATAAAAGGATCTTTTGTAGTATCCTGAGCTTATGATGAGATGAATTAAAATTTATTTAAGTAATAGAATTTGAGAATTGTTTTAAGGATAAAACAATTAAGGATAAAAATCACCATGTTAAAAATAACTTGGAAATATATATGTATGTCTTTACATGTACCTAAATGCAAATACACATTTATACATGAGGTTGGACAATTAATTTTATGAATTCATCCTAGAAAAAGTGTTACATACCTCATTGGTGAATATCACTATGGTCATTTTCACAGTACTCCCCTTGGGTAGCTATGCATTGACACAAGTGCCTAGTCCACCTTTCAAAGCAGTTTTGACACTTTTTTTTTCCTGGAATGGCCATCAGAGCTGTTGTGGTCCCCAATATTTGACAATTAAATTCGCAAACTTGCTACTGTGTGGTTACATTGGCAGCACTGTACAAAGAATTCGGTAAGGATTCATAATCTTGGCAAATTGTACAGTGCTGCCAACATAAGTGTACAGTGGTAAGTTTATGAACTTAATTGTCAGATGTTGGAGATGACAGGTCTGATGGCCATTCCAAAACAGAGTTCCAAAATTGCTTTAACGGGTGGACTAGGCACTGGTGTTGGTGCATAGCTGTGCAAACAGAATACTTGGAAGG